>PKMM01011646.1:552194-575233 GCA_002933915.1 Eutrema heterophyllum
GTAGCATGTCATGTACGAGTTTCAAAAGCTGATCGAAATAGTTTTCTGACATTCCACTTTTGACTTTGATTCGGTAAAGACCCATTATTGCGGAGACCTTGGTAAACTTAGAACAACTACTGTAGAGTGGAGTTTCAGCATCTTCTAACTTCTTATTAAACTCTGAATCTTCTGCACTTTCGATAGCCTCCTGTTGCTCTCCATTGATGTTCCGAGACTGAAAATTTTCCCCATCATCAGAAAAAGCTGTTCTAAACAACTCATAAGCTTCAAATGAAGAACTCGGAACATCGTCTGTCTTATTCCTTATATCCCCATGAATGCTCCAGCATGAATTCCTCTTATACTTCTCATCCATGCCCCTAATTACCAGATGATCAACTACTGTGTTTACTGGCTGATGGCTCACGTTGCGGCAATCAACACATGGGCACAACATGTTGAGAGGATTACCCAGCTTCCTTGCTGATGTATTCACAAAATCAGTAGCTCCGTACTCATACTCAGGACTATTTCTGTTGGGCAATAAACAATTAAAAGTTCATTCAAAAGGCAGAAGCCAAACAAGTCAAATATCAAAGCAAATAACTAAACTAAGAAGCAAGTACATACCTTGGAAGCCAAACCCAAGATTTCTCCATGATACAACAACACCACAGCTCCACGACCAAAGGATACATACATTTGTGATTAATTTTTCTTGAATTAGACACTCTAATAACTAGACCTTATCAAAATTACATAAGATAATATGAAGGATTGAGTATATTACCTCTGAGTAGCAATAATATACGACGGAGAAGAAACTGCAAGAACAAAAAAAGCAAATTCGATGAAATAGTCAGAGACCTTAAATCGAACATCAATTCTGAAAACAAATCGAAAGAGCAAAATGAAACAAAATCCTTATGAGTTTGAGATACCTGTGCTTGAATCGAAGACCGAAATCTTCCTCCGTAAAACCTAAATCAATAGAAAGCAAATCAATACAGGTTACAGAGACAATTAATCGAAAGCTCAATCTGAAAACAAAAACCCTAAAGTATCTCGTACCTTTACTTCAATCTGACACCGACCGAAATCTTCACCTGTGAAACCCAAAACAAATTGAAAGAGATCAATTGGGGAAACTGTAACCCTAAATTGAAACCGCAGAGCCAAACGAAATCCTGAAAAATTTGATATACCTTTGCTTCAAACGAACACAAAAGCTTCCTGTGAAAAACCCAAAACTGTCGAAACAAATTAGTACCAGATATAGACAATGCAAAAACCCAGAATCTATTTGAGTAACCCAGATCTGACCAACCTAGCTCACTCGGCTTCAATGTGAGATTAAGAGGAAAGAGATGACGAAAAGTTATCTGTGAAGAATGAAAAGAGAAACAATGGAATGAGACACTGTCGAGCGTGAATCAATGGAGGGAGCTGTGTCGAGAATTTTGGGCCAAAATTTTTTCCGCCAAAGTGGTGAAACACTTAGCTCTTAGTCGAAATTTTCGCTAAGTACAGGCGGGCAAATAATTAGTTTTTCCGCCTAAACATTAAACAGCGTTTACAAGGTGATTAGTGCTATCTATCACTTCACTTCACTTCCAACTCTTCATCGGAACCCTAATATAATGTTACTTATCATGAAATTAATCTCCTATCTATTTGCGAAGATTCATAGCGAAATCGGTTTAATTTGTCGGAGAAGAGGTGGATGAAAGGACGTGGAGGAATTTACGAAGGGGAAAGAGTGGAGAAGAAGAGGAATAAACTTTTTTCTTTCATTTTTTCTTTTTAGATTTATTATTTATGATTAATAATTACGCACCCTTTCTCTCCAAGCGACGAAGAAGGCATTGGCCAAAAAGTATATTTTCCCGTTGTTTCTCCGACCGACGTCGGTTCGTCCTCTTGTTTTTCTTTTGTCTTAGTTTTACTTTCTATTCCCGTCATGGTCGGATGGTTTTAGGTGAAAAATCGAGTGACTACGACATTGAAACAGTGGATTCGCAAGGAAATTGGAAAATAACGGTGATTGTAGACGTGATTGATTGCGGGTTTATTGTCGTTTTCTTTTTGTTCTTTGGACTGGAACATGATTTTGACGCATGGTCGGATTTACAATGTAATATCTCCAAATGGCGATATTTGATTACATGCTTAATTTTCCGGCATTGTGGTTCTGCGGTGTTGGCCGGCGCTATTCCAACTTCCATGAAATCTTCAGAGTGTTGAAATTCCAGCGCATATCTATCATTTTTTTTTTTCTTTATGGCGCAATGTTTCAACATGCTTGATGGATGGATCTGGGCAGTTTGGTTTCAATTCTTCTTTTCGAGGTTTCCTTTTCCCGACTTCAAAATCGACAAAGTAATTTTGTGGATTTTCCCGTTGGATTGCTTTCTCTTTCGTGGGTGATTGCTTCACAGTCCGTCGTATTTGGAAACCATGGATATCAATTGTGAGCAAACATATGCTTGAAGATGGATCAGGGAAACCAGCACTGATATTCTGTGATAAAACTGTGAACGCCATAAGTTTTATTCTCTATTGGGATCGATTCGGGAGAATACCAAAGTCAATTTTTTCTACAATGACTATGATATGAAATGATTGGTATCAGATTTTCGAATGTTCAGAGCTACCAACGAAAGCAATGGATTATGTAATGTGATGTGCAAATTGGAGTTAATATAAAGAAAATATAGTCACACACAATTCTCGCATAAGAAGTTTGATTACAAAGGAGGAAAATAACAGATTTAATAATCCGTTAGCGAGTAAGACTTTAAAAAAGCATCGTCAAATTCACTTCTTAGTTTCTATCATCTTCAGTATATGGCGCATATATCTGCTTATGTAATAACTTGTTACGCAGTTTCTTTAACGACTTTGTAAACTCGTTTTGATATCAATATATTTGTTTAGTCGGAAAAAGATTTATATTAATAAAAATAATAATGAAAATTAATTTTTAATTAAAAATAAATTTAAAACCTCATCATTAAATTTTAACGAAAAATAAACAGTTCCCTTAATTATATGACAACGCGTACTCATGATGTAATTTGAGAGTTTTTTATGTTAATATTTTTAGTTTACAGGTTTAAAGTATAAAATGCTAGTGGGTGTTTGAAGGTTTTTTTATGCGATTTTCTTTTTCTATATCACTTGAAGGATTCGATTAACTCTTATCAAATCAAACAACACATAACTTATCAAAATATTTGGACTTGCCAACATAAGAAGAAAAAAAAATTGGGCTTTTGTCTTGTATGGACTTCTGTGTATTTTAAACGTGTATCAAATAATCAAAGATAATGGGGACATAACACAATGTAACATAGGGGCATATCTGAAAACCATTATAAAATTAAACTAATTTAAAAAATTTCATGTCTGAATTACTCATCTCCCTACTACCGCACTCTGTAGGTAACATGGCACAAGTTGGCGGACTCAGGAAAATGTGACTCCTTATCATTTCCGAACCACTCATCTTCTTACTTTCCAATCATGTTATTTGAGAACAGTTTTAAGAGAATGTGGTGGCATATAACATGTCCTATGGTTCGACCATCTAGCCTCGTAACCGCATCCCCTCAAAGTGGTATGATTTTAGGTTAAATGTTCGTCTAGTCTACTATGACATGTGTCACCCTATGATTTGCATGTCCTAAGAGGAGTTATTTACCCCTAACAATTTACCCCCCCCCCCCCCAACTGGGCAGATTTGCTTTCAGCAACTCCATGGAGTGGAAGACTCATTCCTAAAGATAAATATCTTTCATACTCCAAGTGAATTCATCAAAACCTGTGAACTATCATGAGGTTGGAACCTAGGCACGGGGGACCTTGGTTTGAAAACCTGGAATACCCAGGGACTGAGTCGAAGGACCTTGGGTCGAAAAACGGAAGACGTGGGGCTTGAGTCTGTGGGACATGGGGTTGAAAACCCGAAAGACGCGGGGTCTGAGTCTGTGAGACATGTGGGTCAAAAACCCGGGAGACGCATGATAGTGAACTTTTTACGGTTCGCACAATTAACCCATTGTGCACAATACCACAATCTAATGGTATGTCATTGTAGCACTTAGGGATCGGATCCACAAGGAGGCACGAGAACAACACACAGAGAATACGAGACACTTCTTAATCTAAGCTAATCGAATAAAGGTTTTCTAATGATCCTAATCAATTTAAAGACAATATAATAAATAACCAAGCATATAACAAAGGTAATTAAACGACTAACAAGTTTTGAACCGAAACGAAACGAAAACGATTTAAACAAGATAAAGCAAACGAACTTCGGGTAATGGTAATCGACTTGGACATTCTCTAGCTAAACCATGATACTCAAACAATCAAACAAAGCTAATCCTTAGGCCTTAGATTACTAATTTAGACTAATCCACTTCCATGACAATAATCACTTCACTAATCATTTAATTGAGAACAAACTTCCATTTGCAATTAAATGATCAACAAGCATTAATCTCAAGTCTAAATAGCCATTAAACACCCTAGACATCCATTTCCATAGGCTAGGAATGTAAAACACTTGCTAAGTTTGGTTGAGAAATTTCATCGAACACCTTCCGGGCGTGAAATTCTTTAAGTTCTAAATCAACTTTGACAAGGCTAATCTAGCATTAATCACACCTAACAAGTAAGGATTCTTCATAAACTAAGTCATAAGCATCATGATTTAGCAAGAAAACATCTAATCTACCATACCCAAAGTTCTAAAGAAACTACTCACAAACCATGATAATCTCAACAAATCCTCTGTAGGAGGTGTTTAGATTCATGGTTATATGATTAGAAATAGATAGATGGATGAAAACAAACAAGAACTTGCATTAAAAACAAAGTATCTCTAAAAAATCTCCAAACTCTGTCTAAGAAAATGTGTTTTTCTTCAAACTAAAACAAGATATGATCATAATTAGGTCTCTTAATCATTTATACATAAGTGGATCGCAGGAGTCACATCGGTGTGCATCTGGCCGATGCAGCACCCCGATGTGACTTCTGTCATTAGTCCAAATCGATGCCAGACGGACATGTGCTCACTAAATTTGTCGTATCTCTTGAACGACTGCTCGGAATGACCTGAAACCACCTCCAAACGAAGGATAACTCAATTATCTACAACTTCCATGAAGATCTCCAAAGTTGAATACAAATGGAAACCCTTCATATGAGTTGATCTTTGAAGCGCTTTGGACGGACTCTGTATTTTGCTCATGAGGAGCTCCCATCGGTGTGTAGTTGCCCGATGCAGCTCCCCGAGGATTCTCCTGTGTGTTTTCTGGGAGTCCACATCGGTATACATCACCTCTATGCACCATACCGATGTGACTTCTGTCTGAGTCCATTTCGCGCCAAAGGGATGTATGCTCAGTGAAATGACGATAACTTCCGCAATAAGGCTCAGAACGTGATGAAACAACTTCCTTTGGAAAGATGACTCAATTCCCTACAATGTCCATCAAGGGCTCCAAGGCTGAATCGGAGCGAAAGGTCTTTTTCTGAGCCGATATTTAAAGCATGTTGGATGGCCTCTGCATTTGCCTTGATCTTTGGGCATAGCTCTTGCTCCAAACTGGTTCCTTTTGCCCCATGATCTTCCTCCAAGCTCCACAATTCTTCCATAAGCTCCAAATGGTACCTAAAAGACTCCACAACACACAAACATATGCAAGAACTAATCTAAGACTCACTAACTCTAAAATGGATGCAAACTAGACCAAAACCATGAAATGAATGCAAAAAGTCACAAAATGCTAACTAAAATGTATGCTAAAATGGGCTAAATTATGCAACTATCAACGCATGGCCTAAGTCTGAAGGACTTGGGATCGTAGGTTCATGATTGCTCTCTTTTATAAGACAAGATGCACACCGTCAAGTAAAACTTGTAGTTTTGCAACTCCAAACTAAGCTCGTTAACCTTTAGATAAGATCACCTCTCGCCTAGGGCGCTGGGAGCGTACCTCTCCCAGAAGGGATGCCCTCCCCAACAACGCTTTGCTAGACAAGAAAATGTCTTCCCCATCCTAGCTAGGAGACGAAGTCGATACTTACGGGGAGTGTTCCTTTCCTTATAAGAGAGAGTGACTCCTCTTCATGAAGTTAGGGCTATTGTGAGATAATGACTAAAGAGAGGAATATGATGTTATTGAGAAATAGTTTTGACAAAGATTTGGAGGATAAAGCCGATGACATGCTTGCCAAATTTGACAATAACTGGGATGGAATGAAGCACATCAATATGGTGTTGATTATTGCTAGTGTATTTGATCCCAGTAAGAAAATGCAGTTTGCTAAAATGTGTTTTGAGAAACTTTGTGGTAAAGAGACTGCAGAAGCTACTGAGTTATCTCAATTAGTCTATAATGTTATGTCATCTCTGTTTTCGGATTATAGTAGTCGGTATAAGAAAGAATCTACGGTGTCATCATCTCAGTCAACTCATACATCATCTTCTAGTGGCCAAGATCAATTTGAAGGGGATAGGCAAGAAAAAATGGATTTGGTTGATGATGATTTCGGGTATGAAAGGATGGATTTTGCATATAAGGAGATGGTTGATGAAATAGAAGTTGAAGACAAGGCGTTTATAAAACAAATAGAAGTTAAAAGAGAAAAACAAAGATAGGAAGAGCGACCATCAACTTGAAATCTGGATTAATGGAGAATTTTCGAACCAAATCTGGAGCAGATTTCGAAGATGCTGATTAGTAGCGTAATCTAGAGACGAGATCCTGTTTCGCATAAGCTTATCTATGAGTCGAATGAGAAGATTTACCGAGATGTGACCCCTCTGATGGATTCGAGAGTTTCGTTCTCTCCATATTGAGTAGATCGTAATCTGGAATACTAACCGACAAAGTATATTAAGATGTCGATGTCCCGAGAAAGCAATAAGCCGTTGAAGCGTCATAGTCCAATCAGGGTTTTGTTGGTGATTAAGCAATTTTCCAGCCATAGCACACCACACTGTATAGGAATAAGGACATGCAAAGAAGAGATGATCCCGAGATTCATTAGGTTCGCCACACAAAACACAACCCTGAATCACTCCCCACATTCGCATTCTATCTCATGTGGTTAATCTGTTGTGGACAGCTAACCCTGTAATAAAACCGCAACGTGGGATTCCATGGTTGAACCACACTAAATTTCTCCAAGGAACCTGAGTATGAACCGAGCGGATTTGTTCCCAAGTTTGATATGAAGAGAATACCTCTTTGTAGTTACCATGTTGGTGATGCCAAAGGAAATAGTCAGCTCCGTTGTCATCATTTGGCAAGGGGTGGGCGAGAAGTTGCTCAATAAGTGGCGTAAGGTGCTGGAATCTTGTACGCTTGATGCTCCAACCTCTCGATCCCGAAGCTTCTTTAACCGTAGCAGTAATTGGAATTCCAAGGAGACGAGGTCCCGCAGCTCCGGTAACATCAATAATGCGACCCAAGGGGAGCCATCTATCATGCCAAAAGAACACTGTCTTCCCATCATGAACAACAGCTTGAATAAACGAAGCCGCTAATGCCCTTTGCTTTAAAAGTTTTCGCCATATCCATGATCCCAAAGTTGTGTCCGGTGCTGTCTAGTAGCTCGCATTCCTCATTAAGTTTTGTTTAGTCCATGCAACCCAAAGAGATCCTGATAGAGTGAATAATCTCCAAATCAAACTCAGAGAGAAGACTTTCGATACATCACGCAACCGTCTTATTCCCAAGCCTCCCTCTGCCTTGGGTTTACAAAGCTCGGTCCAAGATACTTTTGCACATGTACTTCTATTCGGGTTACCTGACCATAGGAAAGCACAGCATAGCTTTTCAATCTCATCAAAGCAACTAGATGGCAAGCGGAACACAGAGCACCAAAAATTTGAGATACTCGAGATAACATAAGCAATTAGTTGGAGACAACCCGCATATGAGAGGTGTTTACTCGTCCACGACAACAGTCTAGAGCGAATCCTGTCAACAAGAGGAACATAGTCGGATTTAGTCATTGACTTAGTGGTAAGCGGTAACCCCAAGTAACGAATTGGTAGGTTTTCAATCGGAATGCCCAGCTCCGCAGCTGCAGCAACTATAGCATTTCGGTCTCTACCTCCAACAAAAAGAGCAGATTTTGCAGCATTGATACGGAGACCCGAAATTCTAGCAAATTCATCGAAAACTTTAAAGGTTTCCCGAAGAGATCGAGCTGATCCATCAGTGAAGACAAGAATATCATCTGCAAAGCTCAAATGAGTTACTCTTACTTGGTTACACCTCGGGTGGGCTCCTATTTTTCCAGTCGCTCCCGCTTTGTTTAGTAGACGCGAGACAATATTTTGCACCATTACAAATATGTAAGGGGATAGAGAGCATCCTTGCCTAATGCCTCTACTACTCGGGAAGTATCCCTCTAGCTCACCATTCACCAGAACAGAGAAGGAAGCTGCTGATATGCACTGATAAATCCAGTTAGTAAACAAATCCGGAAATCCCAAGGCTCGAAATGTACTTACTATGAACGTCCATTGGATCGTGTCAAACGCTTTTGAGATATCAAATTTGATAGCACTACGGGGCGAAATTGATTCCTTATGGTAGTCCTTCACTAGTTCAGAACCCAGCAAAACGTTTTCCAATAGCAACCGTCCTCTTATGAAAGCACTCTGGTTCGGCTCAATGAAGTGAGGGAGCGTTTTCTTTAAACGGTTTGCAAGAATCTTTGATATGACCTTGTATGATATATTACAACAAGCCAGTGGTCTATAATCTCTCATTGTAAGACAAGATCCGTCCAATGTTTTCGGGATAAGAGCGAGGAGCGTAGCATTAACTGATCTTGGCATGAAACCGTATTCGAAGAAAGACTGGATCGCCGCGATGAATTCATTTCCTACTATGTCCCATGCCGCTGTGAAGAATTCTTTGGTGAAACCATCAGGACCCGAAGCTTTATTAGAAGGCAATAAGGACAGAGTTTTGCGGATCTCTTCACCCAAAACCGGGGCAAGCAACTCGTGACAGATTTCCGGAGAGCATTCAAATTGAAGTAGGTTTGATAGGTACTCATGTGAGGCATCTTCAAAATCAGACGACACCTCGTTAAGAAATTTTTTGAAGTACCCAGCTGCCTCTTGTTTTATCGCCTTTGGCTGGGTTATTTCCTCTCCGATGCCGTTTATAAGTTTTCTGATGGAATTTCGCGCAACTCTAGCTTGAGCAACTCTGTGGTAGTAGATTGTATTCTGATCCCCTAGACGAAGCCATTGGATTCTGGATTTTTGCTGGTAGAAATGTTCCTCAATTAGTGCTAGCTTATTCCAGCGATAGGAGGCCTCGGAAACCGCCTCAAGTTGAATTGCTGTGGGGTTGTCAAGAGCTCTGGCCTGAGCCTCACAGAATGTGGAATAAGCTTCCGCTGTACGCTGGGGGAGGTTCCAGACTTAGTTTTGTTGAGCTCTCGAAGATGAAATTTCTGGCTTTTGAGTTTTTGTTGGAAAAGAGATAACGCCACACGTGAGGAGTGAATTGGTGGAGAAGCATTCCAATGATGTGAAACTGTTGCACAGAAAAGCGGGTGAGCAGCCATGAAATTGAAAAATCTGAAAGGCTTACGAAGATTATCTCTTTCGCTTACAAGGTGGACTACACATCTCGAGTGATCAGAAATACCGCTAGCTTCAAATAAAGCATGAGACTGTGGGAATGTTGATAACCATTCAGAGTTGATGAGGGCTCTGTCTAGCTTTTTTGCAATCGGGTTGCCTTCCTGATTGTTAAGCCATGTGAAAGTAGATCCCGCTGCAGGGATATCCGACACATCACAGTAAGAAACCACATTCTGGAAATCCTGCATCCCTGACGGATTTTGGATGAAATCAGAATAGCGAGAATGTTCTGTAATGGATAGGATCTCATTAAAGTCTCCAAGAATGATCCACGGCATAGGGATAAGCATCAAAGAAGATTTGATGTTGCATAAGCTGGTCCACAAAGCTCTTCTGTCCGCTACAAAGTTAGAAGCGTAGACAAATGTAGAAAGAAATTTGTTACCAGAACTGAGTATGGAGACAGAGCACGTGATGTGCTGGGCGCTTTTGAATATAGGAATGATCTCTACCTCATCAGACCAGACAATCCAAATTCTTCCCAATCTATGACAATCATAGTTGGTGATTGTTGACCACCCTGGAGTTATGTAATCCATAATTGCTATTGAGTTATTTTCTTGAACTCTAGTCTCTAGAAGACAGCCAAAACTTGGATTTTTAGTTTGAATCCAACGTTTTACCGCTTCGTGTTTGCGAGGCAAGTTGAACCCCCGCGTGTTCCATGCAAAAAAGGATGTCATAGCTTCCTAGAGGAAGCTCTTGTTGCGTTTTCAACTCCAAGAGCCTTTCGAATAGCCGGAGGTTTCAGGTTACCTTTCAACTGACTTCTCGTGTTGACATTTCCTTGAACGAATAATTTTTTGTTTCCCTTAGTGCTCTCCGCTTCTGAACCAGTGATCAGTTTAACCTCATTAACCTTTTCGTCCAAAATATTTTCTTTCTTATCAGTCTGTACTTTGATTTCCCTATTCCCTTCACCCTTAAGCTCCACCCGCTCGAGCTCACCTTCCTCAAGGTCTACTAGCAAATTGAAACCTCCTTCCACAACATTGATGAAGTCTTTACTGGTGGTAGTTGTTGAACTTCTTTTCGGGGAAACAGAGTTTCCTTGCTTACGAGAAACCGCGATCCATTCCGATTTAGAGGAGCTGTCGTTTTCTTTGATCTTGTTTTTCGTCTTGTCCTTAATCTCACTAGTAGCTTGCCCCACATTAACTTGCTTAGACAGCTCAGAACGGAAAGGAGTAGTTCGCTCAAGATCATGTAACAGCTTCTTTGTGATATCCTTTGGATCAATTACCTCTATTGTTAACTCCATCTCAGTCTGATTTTCCTTGGCAACAGCAGGAGTCCCTTTACCATTATCGCGGGCTAGGATAGATCTTTCCTTCACAGGGAATAAGAGAAATGGAGAAGCAAAAGCTGATATCTTTTGGTTTGCTTGTGATGTTTTATTTTGGCTTTGTGGACTGAACATGAATGGTAATGAAGATTACTTGAAATGATGTGTTTTGGTTTTTTTCCAGATTTTTTGGGGTTTTTCGAGTATTTTAAATACTTTTGGACACTTTAGGATATGAACCGAACCATACCAAAAAAATTTCGGATCTTCAAAAAAAACATCCGAACTAACCCGAACCGAATCTGTTCCGAATTTTAAAAATACCCAATCGGTACTTAAATCCATTGACCCCAAAATATCCGACCCGAACCCAACCTGAGTATTCCAATGCCCAAGCCTAGTTCACATTCATTAGCCTTTATCCTTTTGACTCGTTCGTTTTGATTTCTTAGTCTTCATATTGATACGAAGTGATCGACACGGAATCGTATTAATTTTGGAATTAATACTCTATATAGTTCTGCGGTTTCAGATCCACGTTTTTCAATTAATGTTCTTCCTACGAGGTGAAAGGGCCCATTTGTCTTATGCCTTTTTATTAAGTTGAATCTCCCGATTATATCCCTTTTGGGCCTTTTAATCGTGTGCTCACTTTAGGCTTTTATGGGCTGAATCCCTCTAACGAGATTTAACACCAACAATATGTATATATATATGTTCGGTCGGGCTTTTAGGACCCTTCGGATGACTGAATTAATTTGTTTAGCATGGGAAAACGTTGATTAATTTGGATTTGCCGGCGAGCGTAGCATATTCGACCACTCAGGAGCTAACCAATCTAACCCATCATATATTTGGTGAGGGATCCGCCCCTTCGACCATCTTCCGGATGTTGTCTCCATTCCAAATAAAATGGTCAAGAAGAACTTCAGGATGACAAAAATTGGTTGGCCCTTTCGAGGACTCTCCAACACTCATGTCAGAATAAATCAATTTGAGTGGGCAAGAGCGTGAGAAAAAGCAATGGTTATATTATGCGCTTGGTCAAGGTGCTCAGAAGTCCAATATGATATTTGGTGATAGTTAGAAGAGAGAATGTCGGCTCCCAAAGTGGGATTGGGACTCTGAGAGAAGCGATGTTGATCATAGGAGATTTGAGTCGAAAGAGTAAGAAGTATCATCGAACGATAAAAAAATTGCATTAATCCTCCCGAGCATTATAGTATGGGTGTGCGTGTGTGAGTATAAACTAAGTCAACAGAGATGAATGTGATTCCTAGAGACGCTATAGTTGGGCCAACCTGTTGGGGCTGACTAAGTACTTCTCTTTCTGGGAGGCCAAAAATTGCGTGCCTTGCTCTTAGAGTAGCTTTAACGAGGCTTTTCCATGTATCGCTGCTATATTAGTAGGTTGAAAATAACCCCAAATTTTTCTTGTCATTCTTTATTTTCGCTAGCACTACAAGAAAACAGACGTTTTTCCACGGCAGTTTCCGTCGGTTCCAGCTTGTCGGAAAACAAAATCCGTCGGAAATCCGTCGGAACTTTTCGACGGATTACCGACGGGAGTTTTTCCGACGGATATACGCCGTCGGAATATTGTCCGACGGATTATCGACAGCACCATTTCCGACGGATTTCCGACGGATATTTGATCGGAAAGGTTCCGACGGGATTCCGACGGACATTAATTCCGACGGATATTCCAACAGATAATTGTCGGAAAAATCAGTCCATAATCCGTCGAAAATCTGTGGGAACGTTCCGACGGATTTCCCACGGATGGTTTCCGACGCCTTTCCGACGGACTTCCCACTGACCGTTTCCGACGGAATTCCGACGGATAATAAATAAATTTTTTAATTATAAACTGTATTTAATTTATTTATTTATTTAATTTTTATTAAAAATATTAGAAAAAAATTAATTAATAATTAAATTTCATTAAACATTAAAAAGTATTAATAAAACATAATTTAAATTGTTAAAAAAAAATATAAAACATTTAATTTAAACGGTCGGAGACTCGTCGGGATCGTTGGGGTTGCCGGGGTTGCGGGGGTTTTTTTCCGAAATATATCGGGGAAGGCGTCTTGAATGATCTTCTGCAACTCGGCGAGCTGTGTCTGGGTCGTAGTTTGTGCAGTCTTTAACTCAGCGACCTCGTCGTCACGGTCTTTAACCGTTTGGCTAAGCCTTGCGATTTCTTCCCGATACTCCGAAGGATACCGAAGAATACCGAAGAATAGAAGAAGATTCCTGGGTCGGAAGTCCGCCTAACCCAGCGAATCGACCCTTGACTTGTCGAGTTTCCTACAAAATATTATAAATGTTAGTAATAAATTAAAATTACGGAAAAAAATTGAAAACAAAAAAAAACTTACTGCGAGAACAATTTGGTTGATCTCTTCTGTGGATAACACGTACTCGTTCGAGTCCGACGATCCGTCAAGAGTGAGCTGCGACATTGAAACTTCGTGTTCCGTCTTCTTCTTCTTAAAGGTCTCGACAAGTTCACGAATGCCTCCGTCTTGGATCACACCAGTTTTTTTGTTGGTGTGCCTCCTCTCGGTGACTTTAAGGTAGTCGGGAGCTTTGCCTTCTGCCTTCTCCTGTACAATTTAGTTAAGTAAAAAGTAATAATAAACGAAATTAGTAATTAAAAATTGAAATTACAATTACCATTTCCATCGCCTCGCGTTCGACGGTCTTTGCGCCCCCGTTGTGAATGTAAACCCCCTTCCCTCCTCGGTCGCTCTTGCAGTTCTTCGAATTTCTTTCGGAGGTCTCCTTTGTCTTCGCCTTACTCCAGTACTCGCAGAAGCCCTTCCAGACATCGTCCTCAAGGTCCTTCGGCTTGGCTAAGCCGTGCTTCCACTTCTGCTTCCACTCGTACATGTGGTTCGAGTACGAAAGCGCATCATACTTGTCGAATTGACCGATAACCATCGTCGTAAGGTTAGGGTCCCACGTGAACTTTTGCTACGTTTAAAACAAAAAACATAACGTTAGTTTTGAATATTTATATTGACAAAATTAACTAAAAAAAGAAAAAAAATCAAGTAACTACTTATCGCGAAACTCCGGTGCCAAACGTCTTTCTCGTTCGAAGGCATGTCGGAGCACTTCTCGTACGGTTTGTCCAACATGTTGTGGAGCATCCGCAATATCGCCTTTGTGATTTCAGGCGACAACTTAAACCTGAAAACATTTTTAAAATAAAGTTAGTACGTTAAAATTCATAATCTAAATAAATTGAACTTATAATAGAAATTTCACTTACCAAGTCCCACCCTCAAACTTTGGGTCGAGACGGATGCAGTAGTCCCGGTTCGGCTGCTGGACAAGATCCTCGATCCTAATGTTGGACCGAGCCGCAGATTGCTGGGAGTCTAGTATTTGAGTTTCCGAGCTCGATGGTACAGTAGTCGGAGCTCGATGACCCTGAGAACGGCGGCCTTGGGAACCGCCCAAACGGAGAGAGTCCTCGTCAGCCATACGGAAAAAACATAAAAACGTTACTACATCGAAAGCTAAACATAACGAAAATAAAAAAAACCGTAATCGCGTCACATGTTCAAAATTCCCGAAAAGTACAAATTTGCCAAAATTTTCAAAATTCCCGAAACTTTTAAAAATCCCGGGAAGTTCAAAATTCCCGAGAAGTTCAAAAATTCTGAGAAGTTCAAATTTCCCAAAAACTTCACAAATACCTAAAATTTCGAAAATCCGAAAAATTTCAAAATTCCCAAAAATTTTGAAATTCCCAAAAATATTCTAAATTACCGTCTAAGTACAAAATTTTCAAAAATTTCAAAAATCTCGAAAATTTTAAAATTTTTTGAAAATTTCAAATTTTCTGAAATTTTATAAAATTTCAAAAATCTCAAAAATTTCAAAATTCCCGAAAATTTTAATATATTTTTAAATAATGCTTATAAATATTATAAATATGTTTATAATTAGTAAAAATTAGAAAAACGTTATATATAATTTTTATATTTTCCAAAAACGTTTTTATATAATTTTTATATTTAGACAAAAACGTTTTTTGTTTTATAAATTCCAAAAATGATTTATAAAATTAGGAAAAATTTTAACAACCTAAAAACAAAATTATAAATTACTAAATCTAAAATTATAAATACTAATCTAACAAATTCACAATTTCATTCCACTAATCTAACAAATTCTAAATACTAATCTAACAATTTTTTTTAATATTTACTAATCTAACAATTGTATACTAACATAAAAAGTAGAAGAGGTGGACGGCGGCAACGGTTGACGGCGGTCGGCGGCAACGGTTGACGGCGGTCGGCGGCGGCGGCGGCGACCTGCCAAAAGAAAAAAAGAAGAACACGTACAATTAGAAGAGATCGAAGAGAAAGATCTAGAAGAGGAAGAGAAGAGATGAGAAAGAGAAGATGAAGATGAAGAGAGGAGGAAACTTACAGTCTGGCCCGGAGATCGGCGGTCGGCGGCGGAGGGAGAGAAGAGCGATCATCGGAGAAGAAAGAGAGAGAGAAAAGAGAGAAATGAAAAAAAAACTGTCGAAGTCTGGATATATATCGATTTCCGACGGACATAGCCGTCGGAAATCCGTCGGTTTCTTAAAAAAAATTTCAATATGGCGGTCAAACTTCCCGCGGTCTCGAAAAAACTTAAATCCGTCAGAAATCCGTGGGAAATTTGCCACGGATTTCTGACGGATCTGGAAATATATTGTATATTTCGTGCATGTGTTTCAATTGGCCAGTCAACCAACACGTGTTACCCAGCTCCGTCGGAAATCCGTAGGAAATTTCCGACGGATTTCCGACGGACTTAGGATAAAATTGGGGTTTAGGGTTTAGGTTATTGTGATATGATTTAACAATACCTAATCTACATGTCTCATTAAAAAAATAGTAAATCCATCAATGTTAATAACATTCTATGAGTTCAAAACTTTAACAACATCAAAATCTATACATTTTACATAAATCAACAATAACTTATACTTTAACTTATACAAACATTTCCATCAAATATTATAAATTTTATATAACACATTTTTTTTTAAAAGTGACAAATTCAAACTACTGTATATACATCATACAAGTGTTCGTATACAATTCATATAAAAAAAAACTAAACCCTAAACCACTTTTTTTTGTTTATCCGTCGGAAATCCGTAGGAAATTTCCCACGGAGTTCCGACGGATACAGTATCCCCCGGCTAAAACTGAACCCGGATAAAAATTACCTCGGCTAAAACTACATCCGTCGGAAATCCGTGGGAAATTTCCCACGGATTTCCGACGGATGCAGTTTTAGCCGAGGGAAGTTTTACCCGGGTTCAGTTTTAGCCGAGGGGGTTTAAATTTAGCCTTATCCGTCGGAAATCCGTGGGAAATTTCCCACGGATTTTCGACGGATGCAGTTTTAGCCGAGGGAAGTTTTACCCGGGTTCAGCTTTAGCCGAGGGGGTTTAGATTTAGCCTTATCCGTCGGAAATCCGTGGGAAATTTCCGACGGATGCAGTATCCCCCGGCTAAAACTAAACCCGGGTAAAAATTACCTCGGCTAAAACTGCATCCGTCGGAAATCCGTCGGAAATTGCCCACGGATTTCCGACGGATGTAGTTTTAGCCGAGGTAATTTTTACCCGGGTTCAGTTTTAGCCGGGAAAGCTGAATATGTCGGAAATTCCCTTAGCATTTTTTACGGATTTCGGACGGAAGTATACTTATCATATTTTTTTTGGGTTTTCGGACAGAAGTATACTTATCATTTTTTTTGGGTTTTCGAAATAGATTATTACAGTTAATTAACTATATCAAATGTCTAATTTAATAAAAGTTCCACATAAGTAATACATTCCATGATAACAAATATCAAGTACAAGTCCCAGTACATATTTTACAATGCAAATTATATAAAACTACTCTGAATCTGATGATGAGTAATCTGATTCTGCTGAATCGGAAGTTTCCCCAAATTCGTCAGATTCTTCCTCTGAATCCTCAAATACCCGATCATCTATAGGTATGGTGAAATCAACAACAAGGTCGACCTCAAGGGAATGTTCGATTGAACCCAAACCTACGAAGCTTTGTTGGAGGGGTTCATGATCAGACATCCCATGAACCATACCTCTCGGGTTTATCGAGGTAACTGTAACCCATGGGTCTTGCTTGTTTGTCACTCGTGGATAGGGAATATAGCATACCTACACCATGTAATAAAGTCATATAAAAATTAAACCAAGATAATGCAAAAATACTAACAAATAAACCTATATATAAATTAAAGAATAAAACGAACCTGGTCCGTTTGTGAAGCAAGTACGAATGGCTCAAATTTCTGGAGTCGCCTTCTGCCATGTAATGATGTAACACCAAATTGGTCGTGTTGCACACCGCTTCCTACTAATGGGTCGTTCCAGTCGCATAAAAATGCAACGCATTTTAAACCGAGCATTCCCGGGTACTGAACATCGAAAATCTCACCTACAACACCATAGTATACAAGATCACCGGACTGAGTTGATACACCGTAATCTGAAGTTGTCACACTCCTATCATCACGAAGAATCTTAAAAGCGTACCCCCGTGTGCTATACATCATATGTGACTGCACGGTTGCTAGTGGAAAGCGCACAATTTCTTCTAACCACGTGGGAAATCTTTGTCCGTTAGCCGTCTCTGTCGTGACCTGCACAAATAAAATAAAAAAAGTGTCAAATAAATCATTCATTACATATGATCGTTAAAAACAAGGCAATTAAAAGACTTACATAATCTCTTAACCACAGTCCGAACTCTTCCTGTTTGAGCTCGATTAGCTCGTCCTCTGTTTTGTTCGGAAATGCAAAACGTTGATAAGCCATATACATCCTGTGAGATTGAAGCGATCATCACGTTAGTACATATATATAATCAAGAACCCAATAAGTAATTAATAATTTTGTTCAATATAATACCTCTCATATTCATCAACTCCGTCGCAGTTTGTGAGAATATACATATGCAAATGCTCTCGCTCTTGTTGTGAAAGTCTCCGCTTCTTGCCTTTTCCACTAAGTCGTCCAATCTCTAAGAATATATGAGGAACATCGACCGGATAGAAAGGTATTACGCCTCCGTCATCATGTCGAGCTGGTCTACGACTCTTCGTTTTGACTTGTGATGGAAAGTAGAACTCGGCAAAATGTGAGGTTTCTTCATTGATGCTCTGTGCGACAATATAACCCTCTACTTTGCTCAAATTTTTCACCTTCTTATTTAGATGAAACATATAGCATTCGAAAGGATACATCCAACGGTACTGAACCGGGCCCCCAAGCTCTGCTTCTCGAGGGAGATGAATTGTTAGATGTTCCATAACATCAAAGAAGGAAGGCGGAAATATCTTCTCCAAATTGCAAAGGATAACGGTATATTATTCGCAAGGTTGCGGATACCGTCTGATGTAAGAGAGCGCGAACATATATATCGAAAAAAGGCACCAATCCTTGCATAATTAATAAGCATAACAAATGAAAATCTAAATACTAAAGTATTGTGTAAAGTATTCAAAAAAAAATAATTTGATGATTGTACCTGCAATTGCTTCGTGGACATTACGTGGTAGAAGACATGCAAAGGCAAATGGAAGGAGGCGCTGCATCACAACATGACTCTTCATCCCAGTAAACCTCCCCTCTCCGTGATCAACGCAGTTCCGAAGGTTAGAGGCGTATCTGTCCGGGAATCTAACACTATCGGAAATCCAGTTACAAAACTCGGCCTTTGAAGGTTCATCCAACCGAAAAGCTGGGACCGGAGCTTTCCCATTCCCTGTCACATGTAGTGCTCTACGAGAACAAATGTCTGGCAAGTCCAATCTAGACTTCAACTTGTTTTTCGTCTTCCCTTGGACATTGAGAACGGTGTTCATAATGTTGTCAAAAAAATTCTTCTCAATGTGCATGACATCCAGATTATGCCTCAATAGATGGTCCTTCCAATAAGGTAAATCCCAGAAAATACTCCTCTTGTGCCAATTATGTACGTTGCCACAACCATCAACAGGATGATGCCCGTTACCACCACAATCAACGGTCCTATCTGCACCAAAATCTCTGAACTGATCCAACAAATACTGTCCATCTAACTCAAGAGGTGGACCATCAATTACTTTCCGGTTCTTCCTAAACAATGTGGTGCTCCGACGATAAGGATGATCGCTAGGTAGGAATCACCTATGACAATCAAACCAAGACGTTTTGCGTCCATGCTTCAATTGGAACGCATCTGTGTTATCTTGACACTACGGGCACGATAACCTTCCGTGCGTTGTCCATCCTAATAACATGCCATATGCTGGAAAATCGCTAATGGTCCACATAAGTACCGACCGCATGATGAAATTCTGCTGACAAGAAACATCAAACGCCTCAACACCTTGGTCTCATAACATTCGCAGCTCATAAATCAATGGCTGCAAAAACACATCAAGTGATCTCTTCGGATGCTCTGGTCTAGGAACGAGAATGCTAAGGAACAAGAACTTCCGTCTCATGCACAAAGATGGCGACAAATTGTAAGGTGTTACAATTACTGGCCACAAAGAATATTGTCTGCCGTGCTTCCCAAAAGGGTTGAAACCATCGGTACATAATCCAAGGTATACGTTCCTCGCCTCAAACGCAAAACTAGGATAAATTGACTGAAAATGTTTCCATGCTCCTGCATCTGACGGATGAGCGATTTCTCCATCCGTTGTATGCTCTGCATGCCATCTCATTGCTCCCGATGTGCGCTCTGACTGATATAACCTCTTCAATCTCTCTGTTAACGGCAAATACCACATCCGTTTATATGGCACTGACACTCTTCCACCTGTTTCCTTATACCGAGGTTTGCGACAAAAACGGCATGTCGAACGGTCTGCGTCCTCTTTCCAATAGAGCATATAGTTGTCGATGCATACATCTATCATCTGATACGGCAATCCTAAACCTTGAACAAGTTTCTGTATCTCATAGTATGATGCCGGTGCAAGATTATCTTCTGGCAAAATGTCTTTCACGAAATCAGCGATTGCATCCACGCACTCCGCACTCAAATTGAAATCCGTCTTTATACCCATCATCCTAGTTGCAGTTGATAAAGGGGAATGTCCACCTCTACACCCATCATATAACGGATGTTTAGCAGCGTCTAACATATCAAAGAATCTCCGAGCTTCTAAGTTAGGTTCTTCTCCTCTATCTCCATACTTAGCAACCGATGGTATACTTTCACGAAAGGCATCGTTCACCATCTGAACATGACCTACGGTATTTTCTACTTCCATTGCAGGTTCTTCTAAGCTAGCGTTATCCCCAATATATTGTTCACTAGTACTAACATAATTATCCACCATTGTATCATTTTCTCTGTGATAATACCAAATCTTGTAACCCGACACAAATCCATGACAATACATGTGTGACCATACTTCATCTATCACGATAAATCTACGATTCCGACAATTAGTACAAGGGCAGTAGATTTTACCGGTTTTTTTTTGCTTTCTTCTGCATACCCGCAAATGCCATGAATTCCTGCAGACCTTCTTTGAATTCCTCTGTAACTAGGCCCGTGTCCGGAATTTGATGAGGCTTGTCCATCCACGAACGAAAATAATTATAAGGATCTGAATAAGACATTTTGGTAAGGTTGTAGATGTTTGGGTTTTTTGTTTGTGATTGTAAGGAATGAGAGAAGGGGAGGAAACGTTTTTATAAGGAAATTGTGCGCCATTTCCGACGGATTTCCGACAGTTTTAAACGAAGATATTTATTATGTCGGCAATATGTCGGCAACCTCAACATCTGTCGAACATCCGTCGAAAATCCGTCGGATATTGTCCAACGGATCTATGTCGTCGGAAATCCGTGGGAAATTTCCGACGGATTTCCGACGGATGTAATTTGCGTCGAAATACTGTCGGAAATCCATCGGAAGTTGTCCGACGGATTCCGACGGGTGAATGTTTCCGACGGATGTAATTGTCGTCAGAATACCGTCGGAAGTCCGTCAGAAATTTCCGACGGATTTGTGGCCGTCGGAAATGACCCTGTTTTCTTGTAGTGTAGGGGAAGCAAAGAGTGGAAGTCGTTAGGATGTTTTCTAGCTAAAAATTCTGAAAACCAAGAGTAAAGTTTATGCATATGGCCTCACAATCTTGCTATGCTCCCACGACCTTCTCGAATGTGTCTTCATCAATGATGAGGAATTGCCAATGGAGTTAGTCTATAAGATGGTGACGGGATAAATCCACGATCCGAAAGAACTCACTGAATACAAACCTTAGGTATATTAAACCTAAGACCCAATATTCATAAGATGGAACTTTGAAACGAGGCGATGTATACCTCAACTTGTAGAACTCGTGTAGCACAAACCTTGGGTATATTAAACCATCCAATACAATCTTAAAACGAAACTACGAACGTTGGCACGAAGGCGCCACAAACGGGGATGGAAGACCATTTGTTGGGGTCGGATTTCACCCGCTCGAGATTAACACTTCAAGACGACAAGGCACACCGATGTGAAGGAATAAGAAGGACCCGAGCCAAAGAATGATAGCCCTGGATAGCCTTCTTCGGATGTCTTACCTCGTCTAGAAGAGCGGAGCCGAGCCGAGGCCAAGATAATGATATTCCCCAACTAAACCAAGGCTGAACCAAGACGGGCCGGTCCGCTTAGAAGGTATGGCCGAGCCCAACTAACCGCAAGTGGGCCGAGAGTAACGTTCATGGGACGAGACACAAATCATTCATTAACTCTTGCGGGCCGAGCTAAAGGCCCAGATCATCGATTACCCTAGCCTTAGTCGGTGGCCGCATAAAGCAAAAAGGAAATATTCCTTTTATCTCCGAGAATCTTGCTTGCGAACTTGTATAAATAGCATTCATAATCGCTTGTAACACATCATCTTGAAACCCTAGCATAAGCACTTAGCAACATTACTCTTGTACTCAAAACGCTTACAAACAACAATAATAAAAACCATCTTTAGATCTCCGCATATGTTTTTCCCAGAAACTTCTGTTACCTTAAAAGTCCTTGACAAAAATCGATCGTGCGAGTTTTGACTCACACAATTTGGCGCCGTCTGTGGGGAATATAAGCTTTCTTACTCGCAAAAAAACGCCAAGAATGAGATCGGAAGAGATGGCCAGAGACAAACAAAGAGTCGGCGATGACGCGAACAACAACAATGGAAGTAGGGTCAATCCCAGTGACACTCCTCCTGCAACCACGGAGACAATCTCGGCGCCTTTCACCGAATTGAAGATATGCTTACCTCGCTGCTAAAGAAGGCGGAGGAGCAAGACAAGCTGAATAAAACCCTATCGGAAAGGGTCGAGACGCTGACGTTTGAAGGTCGGACCCGAGACCTGCAAATGGGACATCGCGGCTCGAACATGTCTCCAAGGATGCTGACGAGGAGGCTCGGCCTTAAACCATTAGCCCTTGACTTCTCGACACCCACATGAACCTCGGTTAACGAAGGACTACCACCATTGCATCCGTCTAGAGAGGGGACGCCTGCGGTGACGAAGCCATTCTTATTCAATCCACCTCGGTCTGATCTCAAAACGGAGCAACAAACCCTCGAGCCTATAGGATCTTACCTCGGAACAATCAAAATGGCAAGCGATGAAACAGTCCGAGGTGAAAGAACCGACACCTCGGGACGTATGACGGGTGGTGAGCTCACTTCGGCACCGGAAGAGGCAAGGTCCGTAGGAGACATCCCTCGCTCAAGACAGCTCGGTCTCAACCTGACGACCTGATACTAAGACTTTTCGGTCTTAAGGAGGTATCAATAACTCCAATACGAGTAGTATAGAAGGTTATCAATCCGTATTGGGATTAATTCTAAGCACGAAGAATACAAGGCACTCAAGTAAGTTAAGCTAGATAAGTGAGTTGTTGATTTTAACTAGTACACTAACAAGATTTAGCAATAAACAAAACGAAACAAATTAAACGAGATATAAACTCAAATGGTGAAAGCGAATCCAAGGATGGGGTAATTGGATATAGGCTATTC
>PKMM01011649.1:0-12297 GCA_002933915.1 Eutrema heterophyllum
ACTATTATTGCGGAAACTTTAAAACCGCTATATTCCGATGCTATAAATACCCACATTTCTTGTAGTGTAAGTGCTAAAGAGGTCAATCCAAGAGTGAAAATTGGCATAACTGCAGGAAATTTCGTCGATCTTGACGATGAGGATTCAGAATTCCCAGGGTATCGACCGACACCACCCAATGTCGATCGACACCAGTGCATATACTTTCACGGGACATCTCAAAACCCCGTGTGTCGATCGATACCACCCCTGTATCAATCGACACTGACCCTGCAGTCGAGAAAACACCGAAGATTGTTGAGGAGAATGTTTACAAGCCTAAGGTGTCATATCCTATACCACCTAGACATCTTAGATATCCCATTACTGCAGATAAGTTGCTCGGTTTTGAGAAGATGGTAAAGAGGATTGTCCATACGATGTCTTTTGAAGAAGCTTTGGAATACCGCCCTTTGCTTAGTCACTTCCGAGATTGCAGAGAAACTCTAGAAGAGATCGAGACACTCTTCATCAAGGCAAGAAGCACACAACCACCAATGAAGCAGCTGACTAAGAGATAAGACCCATGAAAATTTTCGGTTCCATGCTCTATCTCTGGAGTTGAATTCAAAGAATCTCTCGTTGATTCAGGGTCTAGTGTCAATGTCATGTCAAAGGCAATTGCAGAGAGATTGAGAATTGCTGATATTCGATCTCCTAAGATGATTCTCACATTTGCCAACTCCTCCACCTCAGTTCCATACGGTACAATTCCTGATTTGCTTGTTAAAGTAGGAGATTGTCTGGTTCCTACTGATTTTCAGGTTGTGGAGATGAGTGCAAGATCTAGTACGCCTTTGATTCTTGGAAGACCATTCATGGCTACAGTTGGTGCAGTTATAGACACGCCCAGTAAGAGAATCTCCTTCTCATACATTGACAAAGAGGTCTCCTACACAGCCATTCCTTCTGGGAGAGGTCCCAAACATATCTCTTGCATCACCGTTGTTACAGGAGAAATGTTGATGGTTGATCTTTTGGAAGAACCTTATGATGAGCCAACTGTCATAGACGTTTTAGATGGTCCTTCTATCATCACGAAGAGAGACATCACAATAGCTAATGCAAAGAATAAGGTAAAGAGCAAACGAGTCAAGGGTGCTGCCTATATGACTTTAATCCCTCAGAAGTGTGATGGAGATTCGATTGAGTATAAGGTGAAGTGCAAAGGAACCTCAAAACAATTCTCTAAGGCTAGAGTTATTCTTACTTCGGAGCTGAAAGAGAAAGGAAAGGAGGTTGTGGAGAGCATGTTGAGCAGAACTCTGAAGCTGGAAGTGTCTAGTTGTAGAACTTGCCTGGGAGTAAGTTCTCAATTTTCTCCTGACTGATCACCTGAGCCAAAGTCAAGCTAGTGACGTAAAACAAGCGCTTGGTGAGAGGCAACCCACTGGTGAGTCTGTATATAAGTCTTTTATTTTTGTCATTTTTCGTTTTTGTGTCTTGTGTCTTTGTGTGAATCAGATGAACATGTGTTGTGTCGACCGATACCATTATGGTATTGATCGACACCATGAGGAACATAGATTGTGTCTACCTACGCTTGGTATCGATCGATACCATGCTGTGTGTCGGTCAACACCCCTACCCCAATACGGTAATTTCTTTGTTTTTCCACGATTCCACTCAGTTCTTTTGGTTTCTTTTACCAACTCTAGGCTAAATAACACTGGGGACAGTGTTGTTCAAGTCTGGGGGAGGTAGTTGCTGACAATGTTTTTGTTTTTCTTAGAGTCAGTCGTTTTTGAGTCAAAAGTTGTTTTATTGAGTCAAAATTTGTTGGAGATGATGATCTTTTTCTTGAATCTATTGTTCTGACTTTACTTCTAAGTGACCATTGTTACAGAATCAGTTCTAGATCGGACTAATGAAAAATCCAAAGGCTGACCAGTTAACTAGAAGACATCCATGTTTCCAGCAAATTCCATTTAAGCCTGAGCCAAATTTTTGCACTTCATCGATGTAATTGATGTCCATAGAGCTTGATTCCTCATTCATATCTGACAAAGGAACTCATGTGTTTAAAGTAATGGTATCTCTCTCCCCTGTTATAAGTTAATAAATAAGAGCATAAAAATAGGAAAATTTCCAGCGATCCCATTATTCTACTTGTGAAGGAATGATCACACAAAGGTTGGAAGCGAGGTTAGAAAAATTTCCTGTCATACCACTATTCGCCTACGCCTTTGATACATAGAGAGGGAAGAACCAGAGATTCGGTGGCAAACACCATCAATACTCGCGTTTCAGACCTTAATGTGTATATGCAGATCTAAAAAAATAGAGAAAGAACATGATGAGAAACAAGTCTGGAGGAGAGAAAACAATACCAAAAGTGTGAAAATCAGCTGGTTCTTTTGTCATGATATTGTATGGGAACGAATCTAGAAAGTTCTTGGTATTGGATACAGCGATGAAACTGGCGATGAGGTCTTTATTGGATAATGCTGAGAAATAATGTGTATAGTCTGGGAAGCTGCGAATGTCTACAGAGAAGTACATGGTGGTTAGATTTGGAACTGGTTACGTGATATGTGGGGCACTAAGGAAAAGGGTCATTGCAATGTTTCAAGAACAAGTGAGTCTCCGTGTTTTTCAAACCTCTTTCTCTTGTTTAGCTTTATGTTTGCTTGAGGGCAAGCAAAAGCTAAGTCTGGGGGAGTTGATATATCATGGTTTTTACCCGTTTTTAACCATGATATATGTCTTATTTATAGAGTCATTATACTATTTTTGGAGTCTTTTTGAGTCTTTTTAGGTTTTAGGTGACTTTGTGAGAAATGAGCCGTTTTGGGTGAAAATGAGCATATGAAGATGCAGAGACGTCAGAAGTTTGTCATTCGTTGAAGAACTTCCCACTGATAGATTGAGCTCAAATTTTGATACAAGACAGATCAATGGATTAGCTTTCATTTAGAAGTGGTTTGAGGCCATTCCAACGGTGCGATCAAAAGTTATGCCAGTTTTCGTGACGACAGTCCAGTCTGGCAAGCAGAAGAAGCAGTGTGCTGATCGATACCACTAATGGTGTCGGTCGATACCGACTGCAGGAAAATAGGAAACACGTCTTTTCACAAGTCTGGAGAATTTGCACCTTGGTCCAGAAGTCTTTAATTATTACAAGAAGCCCCATAACGTGTTTTAGCATGATAATTAGGTTTTTCAGCCGTTTTTGTGGGCTAAGCTTTAATTTACTTTTGATACTTTCAGAGAGATTTGTTCGAGGGTTTTTAGAGAGAAAATTCTGAACCCCTTGTTTCTTATTGATTTCTTTTATGCAATTCTATTCATATATGATTTATGTTCCATTGATCATGTCTGAGTAGATCTCCTTTTAGGTTTAGGGTTTTCTCATAAAGGATTTCATTGAATGCTGGTAATTGATAAGTTAGGATTCATAATCTGAATTAGTTCTTCACCATAGGTTGTTCTCAAAGCTAACTCTAGGTTGACGAATCTGGAACTTAGATCTTAGGTTAATCGATTAGGCACGACAGTGCGATTGATTATCTGACAGAACTTAGGGTGAGCAAAATAGCTATCCGCAAAGAGATTTGGTTTAGTTGTTTTGTGAACATATCAAACCTGAACTTTAATGCTGGTTTAGATCTTTAGGATTTGCAAAGAGATTTGGGATTCTGGGATTTAGACTTAGATAATTCTCGCAACGACAATTGGTTAATTATAGTTTAGTGATTTGAGTTCAAGAACCGTGCATAACCTGAACCCTGACTAGTTGGTTAATCTGCATTCTTTGATTTCCTGAGAAATACCCTGAACCTATCTNAAGAGATTTGAGATTCTGGGATTTAAACTTAGATAATTCTCGCAACGACAGTTGGTTAATTATAGTTTAGTGATTTGAGTTCAAGAACCGTGCATAACCTGAACCCAGACTAGTTGGTTAATCTGCATTCTTTGATTTTCCTGAGAAATACCCTGAACCTATCTTTCCTCCATCGAACTTACAACCGTTTAATTTACGTTATTGCTTTCAATTACATTGATCACTTAGCTTAATTCGAACAATTAAAATCTATTGTGTGATTCTTGAGTCTTTGTGGATTCGACCCCTAAATACTACAATCGACAAAGCTGTTAGTATTTTAGGGTATTACATTTTGAACTATATCACTAACCCAACTCCTCCCCGTACCAAGGCTGTGCGCTGCGCCAAGTGTCAACACGGCGAGGCAGTCTTCTTCCAGGTGAATAATTACCTTAAAGCTTGGTCGTTTAATTCGTTATCATTCACGAAGCAAAGAAACATTTTTGTTTTCTTTTTCTCTGAACTAACTTGCGGATCAAAAGATATTTCTTTCTCTTGCTTTTTAGTTTGGTTAATACACCTCCATATCTGGCTATTCGGTTTAATATAGCTCGTGTGTGTAATTGAATTTGCAGGCTACGGCTAGAGGCGGAGAAGGAATGACTGTTTTTCGTTTGCTGCAACCTGAATTGTAGTCACCGTTGGAGAGAATAGAACTGTAGAAGATTACATTTTTCAAATGTAACGTGTTCTTGAGTTCCTCATTAAGAGTTCCATACATTCAGTTTGGAGTTTTCTGTGTACAAATATGAATAATGTGGGAGTGTTGTCGAGTTCTTGTATTTTCAGGGTCTTTTATGATCATTTTGGTCTAATTTGGGTTTTTGCTCATTTCTGTGGGGCGGATCTGAAAATTCGCCGTTATCCATGGGTTGAAATTGAGATTTTGAATACGTGGAAACTGGAAATTGGCATATTGGTAGCTTTTAGCCATAGCCGCCGTGTAAGACGCGTGTTTCACAAAATCTACCAAACTGGGAAAATGGTTAAGGTCGGGACTGAGTCTTGTCGAGAAGCAGTTGGAAAAGACTAAGGGAATCCGAATGTTTGAAGGAAACTAAGTTTAGTCGGGGAAATTGTGTCTAGCCGGGGAAATTAGTCAGTTCGGGTGATTGCCGAACTGAATCTGACTTTCGCCGAGCTGGATAAGTTTTACCGAGCTAAAATCATCCAAGGAATCGAGCGTCACGGCATGACGTCATGGGTAAGTCATGGCATGCGTCACAGCGTGCGTCACGGCATGAGGTCATGGGTACGTCATGGCATGACGTCATGGCATGCGTCACGGCATGACATCCTGGCATGCGTCACAGCGTGCGTCACGGCATGCGTCACGAGTACGTCACGGCATGCGTCACGAGTACGTCACGGCGGCTACTCTTTGGCTATATCTATGCGGCCTTGGTATCATTATTTTCGACCCCGTTCGAGAGAAAAAAATCCGTTTTATCCGAGGGAGTCTGAGTCTAGCCGAGAGAATCTGATCCTTGCCGAGAGATAATATGAGGGATTATCCGGGGGGAATCTGTGTGGGCGATCAACCGATATGAAGTGCAAGAGGTGTCAGAATCTGCTCGTACCGAATCCGCGAAAATCCTAAGGTTAGTGCGTGACCGTGGCTATATGTCTTGGGTCGTTTCTTGCTTAGATTATGTAGTTTGTTGCGTGGTGGTTCTATGCTTATCATGTTTATATATGCTGGCTAACCGTGGTGATCGATTCACCTTATCGGCAATCTAGATCAGGTAATGCGCTCGCGGCTGTGATGCTCGCCGAGGCTTGTCTGGTTGCGAAATGATTGGCCGGTAAGCGTGGGTGATTATGCGCGGCTAGTTTTCTGTTTTGATAAGCGTATCTGACTTTCTGTTCTATGTTTGATGCGATTTCTTGATTGTGGCTCGGTGAGACGGGATGTCCGCTCTCACTAAGCAATTATGTTGCTTAAACCTCCATTTTTGGATGCAGGATCTGATTATAGCCGAGATGATAGTCGTGATGTCTGATCAGATCGCGGAACTAAGGCTGGGAACGGATGGATGGTAGCGTTGGGTAGTTCGGTCTAGTTACAAGATGTAATAGCTTATTAGCGAACTTATCATTTGTACTAGAACCTCTTGTGATTAATTCAAGTATTCTGCTTAATCTACTTATGCTCGATAAATGGCTTGTCTGTTCGAACCAAACGCGAAAAATTTAAGGAAAATGTTAAAACTGAATCCGGCTAAAAATGAAAACCGGGTCGGGGCTTTACAAGTTGGTATTAGAGTGTGGTCGATTATAGAACAGAGTCTAACATAAGTGGGTTAGTGGGTACATCCATCCTTCCAAGCCTCGTCTTGCGGTAAGTCTGATTTTCTGTGGTTGAAATCTAAGTTAGTTTGCCAGCTAACTTAGTAATATATGTTCTCGTCATTGCAGATGGCAAAAGGTAATCGTAGAAGGCAAGTCGAGGGTGAGAACTCTGGAGAGAATTCTGGAAATACGGTAAGGAATGCCGGGATGGAAATGGAGAAATTCCAGTTGTGGGGAATCTGAACAATGCGGCAATTGCTGGGAATGCCGAGAATCTGAACGCTGTTGTTGCTCTAATGGGTCTGGAGGCAATGTTGGGTCTGCTGACTCAAGTGTTCGCAAGACTACCGGCTGTTGCGGCTGCTCATGTGGCACCACCGCCAATTTTGCAGCCTGTGCCACCACCAGTTGTGGAAGTTGAGGAAGGGAACGACAATCAGAGGATCCCATCTTACCTGAAGGTGATGGATTATATGCAAAAGCTGGGAACAAAGTTCTTCTCGGGTGGAACCCAGCTTATCGAGGCAGATGGCTGGATTGACCGTTTGGAGAGGAACTTCTTATTTAAGTGGTTTCACCAAGTCAATTAATAACTAGAGTGCACATTATACCGCAATCATAACGGTTGTCGATTGTAGCACTTTAGGATCGAATCCACAGAGATCAATGTTACGACTATGACAATGCATGATGAAATTTAAGCTAAGACAAATGAAGAATTTTTGCTGGTTTTATGATTTCGAAACTAAGAATGACAGCTAAAACGATGTAAATTCAGATAAAGAAAGCGTTAAGCCTCGGGTGACGTTTCGGGAAATCACAACCAACGGTTAATGCATCTTAAACAGGGGTTTGCATTAAGAAACGTCTAGAACTCAAACCTAATATATAATAGATTAAACTCCTCCCGGAGTATTAATCCCTATGCTTAAAACCATGAAGACTAACTCCCGTTGAATTCAAATGTTCTAAACATGCTTTTCTAATTCGATTTGATAAGTTCACAAGAACGCCTTAACATCAACTCCCATTGGATAAGGACGCTTTGCTCATCTAAGATAATTTCGGCATCTAAACAAACACTCCCATGCGTTAGATAACCTAAGATCATGAACTAAGTGATCAGTTTATTTCAAGCAATAAGAACACCCTAGACAAAGAATCCACCGAATAAACCCCCGTTTAATCTATCCTAAACCGTTAAATCATGAAATCCTTTAACACCCTGATATATCATGGTTTTTACCCCTTTTAAGCCATGATATAAGTGCGTTTTATAGAGTCTTTCTACTATTTTGTAGTGTTTTAGAGTCTTTTACAGGTTTTAGCACGTTTAAAGCATAATTGGAGATATTGGAGCTTTTTGGTGTATTTTGGAGCAAAACAGAAGTTCGTGTAGCTGAGTACCCGATTTGAAGCCTTAGTATCGATCAACACTACCCTAGTCTCGGTCGATACTAACTGAAGCAGACACGAGTCGCGACTTTAAATGAAGAGTTGAAGAACTTCCCACCGATAGATTGAGCTCAAATTTTGATACAAGACAGATCAATGGATTAGCTTTCATTTGGAAGTGGTTTGAGGTCATTCCAACGGTGCCATCAAAAGTTATGCCAGTTTTTGTGAAGACAATCCAGTATGGCGAGTAGAAGAAGCAGTGAACAGTGTCGATCGACACGACCCTAGTATCGGTCGATACTCGCTGCAGGAAAACTAGGAAACGCGACAAGTCTGGAGAGTTTTCACCTTGGTCCAGAAGTCTTTAATAATTACAAGAAGCCCCAAAACGTGTTTTAACATTATAATTAGGTTTTTCCGCCACTTTTGTTGGCTAAGCTTTATTTTACTTTTGTTCTAACTAAGCTTATTTCTACTCGGGGTTTTTGGAGAGACAACTCGGAACTCCTGTTTCTTATTGATTTCTTTGATGATCTATTCAATCATGTTGCTTGTTTCATTCTCCATGTCTGAGTAGATCAACTTTAGGTTCATGGTTCTCATAAGAGTTTTCTCTGAATGTTAGGTTAATTAGTTAATTAGGATTCACCATCTGAATTAGTTCTTCACCATAGGTTGTTCCCATAGCTAATTCTAGGTTGACGAATCTAGAACTTAGATCTTAGGAAAATTGATTAGGCACGAGAGTGCGATTAATTACCTGACAGAACCTAGGGTGAGCAAAATAACTATTCGCAAAGAGATTTGGTTTAGTTGTTTTGTGAAGAAATCAAATTTGAAATAAAAGCTGGTTTAGACTTTAGGATTCGCAAAGAGATTTGGAATTCTAGGATTCAGACTTAGATAGTTTTCGCAACGAGAGTTGGTTAGCTATACTTTAGTGATTTGAGTTCAAGAACCGCGCTAAATCTGAATCTTGTTAGTTAGTTTATCTACATTCATTGAATTCCTGATAAATACCCTGAACCTATCTTCCTTCCAATTGACTTAAAACATATTTAATTTACGCATTGTTTTCATTTACATCTGTTGGTTTAGCTTAATTCGAATCTACATAATCTATTGCGTGAATTCTGGAGTTCTTGTGTTCGACCCCTACTTATACTACAACACTGCTTTAGTAATTTTTAGGGTATTAATTTGAGCATATCAAATTTGGCATCGTTGCCAGGGACTCAATTTCGCCATTAGATTTTAGCTAAGAATTTCGACTAAGCTCGTCGGTATCAATCGATACTACCCAGTGTCGGTCGATACTCGTCGAATTTTTTTTCCCTTTTTGTTACTTACGTTCTTGATCTTTTGTGTTTCAGGTGCATGCCTAATCGAGAAACCAGGAGAAACAAGAACACTCAGCTAGTTAATCCGTCAAACGAGCAGCTAGCACTTTTGGAACGCACAAATAGGAAAGCAAGGAAGCCAGCAGAGATGAACAAACCAATGGTATTGATTCGTGATGAAGCTGGGACTTTGAGAGACCAAGAGGGTCAATTGTGTAATGAGAGGGGGCAACGACTTGATGGAGAGGGAAACATCATTGTCCCTCCAGCTATTGTGAATGTTAGGAATGATGTGGTTGATCGTGGTAGGACAATTGGTGAGTACAACAGGCCTGATCAGTTCTATGCCAATCGATCAGCGATTTGCCTACCTACTTTTCAGAGGAATGACTTTGAGCTGAAACCTGCATACTTCACTCTTGTGGGTCAGCATCCTTTTCATGGTCTTCCTCATGAACACCCCATGGATCACATTGAGAGGTTTGAAGACTTGGTCACTAGCATGAAGTATAATGGAGTTTCCAACGATTACCTTCTCTGTAAGCTCTTCCCACGCTCTCTTGGTGGAGATGCATCTCTTGGTGGAGATGCAGTTACCCCCTGGATCACTGACTACATGGGAGGAGACGAAGAATGCGTTCCTGAATAATTTCTATGATGATGCGAGATCCGAAGAGCTCAGGAACAAGATTTCTCAGTTTTCTCAGGGTTCGACAGAGGCACTTAAGGCTGCTTGGATCAGATTCAGATCATATCAGAGAGATTGTCCACATCACGGGTTCACTAAGGTTCAGTTGCTGGGTATCTTCTTCAGAGGGATTGATTGGTGGTATCAGATGGCTCTAGATGCTGCGAGTAATGGGAATTTCAACACCAGGTGTCCTGACGATGCTTATGTGCTTATTGAGAACTTGGCGTCTAGCAATAGCACCAAGAGTGCTGACATGGAGCGTAGGAAGCTAGCTTGTGGTATGGAAGGTTCACAGATTGCTGAGGTTCAAGCCAAGCTGGATTCAGTGCACAATCTTCTAATGGGTAAGACGAAAGCTGTTCACTTTGCTGATGAGAATGAAGTGAAAGATGTTAACTACATAGGTGGTGCTGGATTTCAAAGTCAAAGATATCAATACCCACCTCACCCACCCAACACTCCAGAGAGCAAGGTTGAGTCTATGTTTGAGCAGCTTCTTCAGGGACAACAGAAGCTGACAGTGAGCTTTAATGGGAAGATGGATGCTCTGTAAACATATCTGAATGGGAAAATCGAAGCTCTTAGCATTCATCAGGGAATGCTGGAAACTCAGGTCGCTCAGACTGCAGCAGCTGTCAAGGGAAAGATGGTTCATGCACAGAATGAACACCTTAGGAAGTGATGAAGAGGTCGATCCAAGAGTGAAAACTGGCATAACTGCAAAGAATCTCGTCAATGACGACGATGAGGCTCCCGAAATCGCCCCAGTATCGATCGATACCACCCAGCATCGGTCGATACCCATCCAAGGATCTGCCAAAGACGTTTCGACACAACACGTATCGATCGACACCCACCATGTATCGATCGACAACACATCTGAAGAGACGACAGAGAAGCCTTGTATCGATCGATACCAATCTAGTATCGATCGACACCCCTCGCAGACTGAGCCAAAAACTGTGAAAACACCCAAGATTGTCGAGGAAAGGGTTTACAAGCCTAAGGTGCCATATCCTATACCACCTAGACATCTCATGTACCCCATTTCTGCGGAGAAGTTGCTCGCTTTTGAGAAGATGGTCAGGAAGATCCCCCACACTATATCTTTTGAGGAAGCTTTTGAGAACCGTCCTATAATGTGTTACTTCCAAAATTGCAGAGAAACTGAGGAAGAGATCAAGGCACTCTTCATCAAGGCAAGAAGAACACCACCACCATTGAAGCAGCTGATTAAGAGGGAAGACCCAGGAAAATTTTCAGTTCCATGCTCTATCTCTGGAGTTGAATTCATAGAATCTCTCGTTGATTCATGGTCTAGCGTCAATGTTATGTCAAAGGCAATTGCAGAGAGGCTGGGAATTGCTGATATAAGATCTCCTCAGATGTCTCTTACATTCGCAAACTCTTCCACCTCAGTCCCATATGGTACAATCCCTGATTTGCTGGTTAAAGTAGGAGATTGTCTGGTTCCTACTGATTTTCAGGTCGTAGAGATGAGTGAACGTTATAGTAGGCCTCTGATTCTTGGAAGACCGTTTATGGCTACAGTTGGTGCGATTATAGACACGCCTAGTAAGAGAATCTCGTTCTCATACATCGACAAAGAGGTCTCCTACAAAGCCATTCCTTCTAGAGGAGCTCCCAAACATTTCCAAAGTATCACCGTTGCTACATGAGAGTCGTTGATGGTTGACCTTTTGGATGAGCCTTATGATGAGCCAAATGTCATGGAGATTCTCGATAGTCCTTCTGTCCTCACAAAGAAAGACGTCAAAACAACGAAGACAAAGAAGAAGTTAAAGAGCAAAGGAGTAAAAGGTGTTCCCTCTGTGACTTTAATCCCTCAGAAGTGTGATGGGGACTCGATTGAGTACAAGGTGAAGTGCAAAGGAACCTCAACACCATTCTCCAAGGCTAGAGTCATTCTTACTCCGGAGCTGAAAAAGAAGAGAAAAGAGGTTATAGAGAGCATGTTGAGTAGAACTCTGAGTCTGCAAGTATCTAGCTGTGGAACTTGCATGAGAGTGAGTTCTCAACATCGCTTTGACTGATCACCTGAGCCAAAGTCAAGCTAATGACTAAAAACAAGCGCTTGGTGGGAGGTAAGTTATACATAGGTTTTTCTATTATTTTTGTTTTTGATTTTTGGTTTTTGTGTCTTGTGTTTCACGTGAAGCAGATTCAGAAGAGCAGCATCGATCAACACCAACTCAGTATCGATCGACACCATCCACGCGACGAAGGAGCAGAAACTTGCTACGAGTATCGATCGATATCGTTTCTGTATCGGTCGACACTCATCACCATCTCGGGTAACTTCTTCGATTTTCACCAATCCACTCAACTCTTCTGTTTTCTTTTACCAACTCTAGGCTAGATAACACTGGGGATAGTGTTGTTTAAGTCTGGGGGAGGTAGTTGCTGACAACGTGTTTGTTTTTCTTAGAGTCAGTCGTTTTTGTGTCAAATTTGTTTTATTGAGTCAAAACCTGTTGGAGATTATGATCTTGTTCTTGAATCTTTTGTTTTGACTTTGCTTCTGAGTGTTCATTGTTACAGAATCAGTTCTAGATCGACTAATGAAAAATCCAAAGGCTGACCAGTTAACTAGAAGACACACATGTTTCCAGCAGAGTTCTTATAAAGCCTGAGCCAAATTTCTGCACTTCATCGATGTGGTTAGTATTCATAAAGCTTGATTCCTC
>PKMM01011652.1:0-12524 GCA_002933915.1 Eutrema heterophyllum
CGGAGTGTACGGACATCTTTTGAGAGGTAGTAACTAGTAAGGACTAAGGAACTATAACATTTTAGAGTGAGTGGTATGCACACTCACTTTCGTTAACGTTATATATAAGTTATATGAGATAGAACACCAGGTAAATTTTAGGCAAAACAAAAAAGTTTAATTAATACAATTAAATAAATAACAGAGAAAGGGACAACAAGACATTATGGACAACCTCATAACAGTAGATTAATGGTTCCCTTGAATTTAAGTCTAAGATATCACCGTCGATTAGGTTTATAGATCAGCTTTGTGTTAAATAAAAATAATTGCTTATTATGTAATATCCAAAAAGAAAAGGCTGAATGCGAAAAGGAAAGGCCAACAATGATTTACAACAGCATGATTGGACTATTGAAAATAACTAGTGGGTTATCCGCGTTTCTCGCGATATATTATATATTTATTTATCGATGTAGTTAAAAATACATATAGTAATACCAAAACTTTTAATTAAATTTAATATTTTGCAAAAAGAATTTTAAATAAAAATTTAGTATATCTAGTATTTGATAGATTTATATATATTCAATAAAATAAACTTTATTTTAAAACATATAATAAATATCATTCAAAATCTACATTAGAGAATAATTGATATATATACTTCTCTCTTTTGAAATATGGGTCGAATTTCCATTATAAAATCATTTAACATGTTTCTAATATGCACTCATAATCTTTCTCTCACTTTATCTCGCTCTCTATTTTTTTTTTATAAGAATCTCACTCTCTATCTATCACTTATGAACGCGATAAATTGAACAGTATACCACATTTTGGTATGATTTAACCTAAGAATTTCTATTCATCTACACCAATCTCATTTTGAAACCATCTAACATGTTTCCAAAATGCACTCATAATCTCTCTCTCTCATTTTATCTCACTCTCTATTTTTTTTTATATAAGAATTCCACTATCTATCTCTCACTTATCAACCTGATAAATTGAACTACATACCACATTTTGGTATGGTTTAACATAACTTTCATTATCTTCTTCACATTTTCCATTTTTTGGGCCAATTTTGGTGTCTACTTCATGACTTCAGTGTAGGAGAGCTTTCGGGAGGACTTCACTCATTCATCCTCTCAATGATTGGCTTGAACACATTATCATTTTGGAATACTACAATTTGTCTCTCATAACATGCATTCTTGCATACCCATCAAAAGATTAGAGTTGCAATTCGAGAGCTCTTGCGAGTATTCCTTTGTTGAACGAATCCTTGTTCGCATGCTTAAACACCGATTTCTAACCATCAAACGCATTGTTTTTTCCCCTATAACCCACTTGAAATTAACTGACAAATTCCAAAAGTTTGTCCAAAACAACGACTACTCAATAATTCTTGGATTTTTAATTACAAATGTTTTAAGAAAGTTTTTAAATATTTTTATACATTTGTTTTGGAACTAATTTTTATTGGTCGTTTTAATTATATATCACAACATTCTTGATTTTATTTATAAAAAAATAAATACATAAATTATAAACACTAAATTCTAAAATTATAGTCTTGTTCAATAAGATTAAGAAACCATGAAAAACCAGTTAAATGTTCTTATAACCAAATAAAATTATAAAAGATTAAGTGTATATAATATTTATGTTAAATTTTATTTTATGATTTAATGTTTTCTAGAGTTTATATTATTGCAATATTTTTGCTTTTTAACGGTTTTAGAATGGATTTGGATATTCATGGATATTAGTAAATTCGGATTCCGAAAGTTTTTTTTTTGGATTTAGAAAAATCAGATATGGATCCGTTATCCTACCGTTTCTATCTAATCTTATATCTTATTTTAATTATACATTACTTTATCATTTAAATAAATTTATATAATCTATTTATCATAAGATCATAACTTTTTACTTTATATGAAGCTAAGTTTATAATGTAGTGAAATTATTATTAATATTTTAATGTATTCATCTAAAAGTAAATGTTTTTCTAAACTCTATTAATAAATCTCATAAAACTAAAATTCATCAATTGAAATTTCTTTAGATCTATAATATATGAGCTATCTTGTATAACAAAATGTCTTTTCATATTCTAAGGAAAACCATTATATTAATGTATGACAATTATTATGAGAATGAAGGTATCATAACACAACTATTATGAGAATTATAGAATTAAATGATTATGGGATTAGGGGATGTAATAGAGAATAAGTGAATGATGATGTGTCACAAATTTAGAATATGAGAAGATGATGTGGCAGTATAAGAACAGAGAAAATTCGACTTTATATATATAGATTGCTAAAAATCGTCGTCTTGACATTTTCTTAAATATATTAAAAATTATTTAAATATTCTAGTATGCATTCAGTTAATAAACCGCTAGTTAAATTGCACTTTCTCTCTTTCATTATAAATATTGTTTAAGATTTTTTCAAACAGATTAAACAATTATTTGTTTTTTCTCATTTAACATATAAATGATTATCTATCCAAACACAACTCAATCAATGATAAAACAAATTGCATACTACAAATAATCATTAAACATTTAAATTAAATTAAATTTACATTGAAAAATTAAAAAAAAAAATTAAAAAAAAAAAAAAATTTGGCTAAAACATCACTTAACATATACCAAAAGGGGAATAATAAGTTAAACATCTCAACGTTTATTAGTTTGGACTACGTGGTAATCTAGTAATTATATATCGTTTGTGGAAAACCATTTAAAAAATTTAGCCACATTCAAAATACATACTCCATTTATGGAGTATATAAAAAGATACGGAGACATTAATTTTGGCTAATGTTATTTTATTTTTTCTGTCAACAAGCTAAAATTGCTTTTGTGATATTGTTTTATCTTGAATTTACAACGACATATTGTTTTTTTTTCTTCCAAATGATGATATATTGTTTTAGTAAGTTCGTTGTAGATTATTATCGATTTCGTGATAACATTTGTAATATAATTGTAACTTTAAAATTTTGTTTTAACAAAAAAAAAAATCAAATATTGTATGGAACACGTTTTATATTCATCTCGCTGAATGTTTTTTAGATAGTTTTAGATTTTGGTTAAAAATATTTATTTTGACGTTCTTAAATTTATAATTAATGAAAATCATATATCGATAATAGTTTCATCTAAAGTTTACAAGTAACAAATATTATCGGTGATTGATTTCTGAGATATTAAAATAAGCTGATGACGACGTTATTGTATATCGCAGTTGTTTATTTGTTTCCGGTTCCTACTCTCAACCTAATTTTTTCCCTTTTGACAGACTATATCCACTACATATATACAGTTACATTTTGAATTGTATTTCATATAGTCAAGCACTGATGTTAGCGAATGCATTACATGTATAGTTCACGATACCAATTGAAGATATCATATTAAAAAACAAACTCATTTTTTTTTATATCTGTTCGGGCGTAAATTGTCTTTTCTCCGGTGGAAGTAATTGCTCTATCTTATTTGATAAAAAAAAATTTGTTCGTGCCATTTTTTAGCCGTTACAAAAAAAAACTAAAAAGTGAGCTGAAATGTAATCTAATTCGGTTTAGTATTACTTTTGATTATGTTTTTAGTCTTTTTACCCTAATCGGTTAAACACTTAAACTTTCGATTAGATCTTAATAATCATAATGATTAGACGCTAGCGTTTTAGGAATTTCACGATTTTTTTTTGTTGGGCCGCCAACAATTTTGTATTAATCAAGAGAGAAAATTTTCAACAATGGGTACAAACCTCTCACAAAAAGAATTATCAAAAAACAAAAACAAAAACATCTCACCAAAAAAGAATTACAAACCCATTAAGGGTAGATGAAACTATTGAAGTATAAAACATACACTTGCATACAAAGAATAAAACATATCTTTGTAGAATGGGACGACGAAGTTTGAAACCAATCCTGAAAGGTCCCACAACATCCTACTAATCCTAAAAATAGTTTTTGTCCAAACTCAGATACGCTTTCAGATACGTCTGTAAGAGACAAAACCTAAAAATAGTTTTTGTCCAAACTCTAATACAATAAATGCTATTACATGTATTAAAATAAAAATATATTAAACAATTTTTGTACAACAAAGAGTAATATTTTTCTTTGGACAAGCTTCAAAAAATGGGCAATTCTACAAAATAGTATCAAAAAACTTAAAGTTCAATAATTTAGCACACAAGGGTGAAAATCCCAAAACTAGCATTCATTAAAAGGGAAAAAGACTAAACTATTCTCTATTATTATTTACAATTAAAAAATCCTAAAAATTAAAAAGTGAAAAAGAAATAAAAAAAAGCAGATCTGAATCTACTGGGTTTCAAGCTTCATCGCCGCAACTCTCTTTGCCGACTCCGGGATTCTCCATTTACTCTCCGACAGCTTCAGATTACGTGGCTATGGGGCTGCGTCAACGATGTCTGTAGGATGCACAAATGCCTCGTCGATCGGTTCGGATTCTCCGAGAGAAACATCATTGAGCTGATCGATACTGCTTTCGTTTATCGAGCAGCTTTCGTTTTCTGCTTCCAATTTGCGAGACCGGGACGTGCTCTCCAAGGTTGGCTGTAATTTTCAAAAATTGGCTCCTCTAATTGTTTTTTTGTTGGCTTTTTATATGGTGTGGAAATCGATGCTTGTTGCTTGAATATACTCATCAAAGGGTTGTGCGAGAGTAGGAATCTGGATGTTGCACACCAGCTGCTCGACGAATTTCCTAAACAAAAATCTCGGCCTAATGTGATGACTTTTTCACCCTTAATCCGCGGTTTCTGTAACAAGGGCAAGTTCGAGGAAGCCTTCAAGTTGTTGGAGAGGATGGAGAAGGAACGAATCAAGCCTTCAAGCTTTATACAATTGCATATAGTTTTATACAATTTTATATATCATTAGTAGATTGATAGAGAAAACTCTTGCACTGGTCAAAAATCGTAAAAGGAGGATGGAACACTGTATAGTTTTTGGTTTGATCAATAATATTTAGTTGGATAGTTACTCAATCTTCTTCTTTATGATCTTATAACATTTAGTCTGGTTTTTTGAGGACTAAACTAAAAGTAAGTTTATCTTGTGTTGTTCATCATATATCCTCGTTTCTTTTTTTATGTTTCCACATGATGTTTTCATGTTTCTAATCTACAAGGAAAAGTAACAAAATTTAATTATGGTATCCTGTATGGTCTTAGCATCATAAATGCCTAATTTTTTTTCAGTTTTTTCAGTTAGTAATGCTTTGTAAACCTCTTAAAGTATTTAGGAACCTTAGGAACATATATAATGTATTTCAGAAAGCCTTCCTAAATCAACATTCTACGTATTTAGAAACCATTTAAGAACATATATAACGTATTTAGGAAAGCCTTTCTAAATGAACAAGAAACAGAAAAACTATAAAAGACTATATTAACTGTTGATTTTCATGCGTAAATGAAGCATCAAAACATGGGTTGTTGTTTGCCTACACAAAGAAAGAAAGATACAAATGATGAAAAATGACCATTTCTGAAAATGAAACGTATTTAGGAACCATTTAGGAACATATATAACGTATTTAGGAAAGCCTTCTTAAATCAATATTCTACGTATTTAGGAACCATTTAGGAACATATATAACGTATTTAGGAAAATCTTCCTAAATGAACAAGAGACAGAAAAACTATAAAAGACTATATTAAATGTTGATTTCATGCATAAATGAAGCATCAGAACATGTGTTGTTGTTTGGCTACACAAAGAAATAAAGATACAAATGATGAAAAATGATCATTTTTGGAAATAAAACGTATTTATGAACCATTTAAGAACATATATAACGTATTTAAGAAAGCCTTCCTAAATCAATATTCTACGTATTTAGGAACCATTTAGGAACATATATAACGTATTTAGGAAAGCCTTCCTAAATGAACAAGAAACAGAAAAACTATAAAAGACTATATTAAATGTTGATTTCATGCATAAATGAAGCATCAGAACATGTGTTGTTGTTTGGCTACACAAAGAAATAAAGATACAAATGATGAAAAATGATCATTTTTGGAAATAAAACGTATTTATGAACCATTTAAGAACATATATAACGTATTTAGGAAAGCCTTCCTAAATCAATATTCTACGTATTTAGGAACCATTTATGAACATATATAACGTATTTAGGAAAGCCTTCCTAAATGAACAAGAAACATAAAACTATAAAAGACTATATTAAATGTTGATTTTCATGCATAAATGAAGCATCAGAACATGTGTTGTTGTTTGCCTACACAAAGAAAGAAATATACAAATGATGAAAAATGATCATTTCCAAATGAAACGTATTTAAGAACCATTTAAGAACATATATAACATATTTAGGAAAGCCTTCCTAAATGAACAAGAAACAAAAAAACTATAAAAGACTATATTAAATGTTGATTTTCATGCATAAATGAAGCATCAGAACATGTGTTGTTGTTTGCCTACACAAAGAAAGAAAAATATAAATGATGAAAAATGATTCTTTCTGGAAATGAAACGTATTTAGAAACCATTTAAAAATTGTGTTTTGCCTCTTTAATGAATGAGATTTTTTTATTAAGGTACTATTTTGGTCATAAAGTTTTCAAAAAGTGTCATTTTGAACAATTTCTCAAAAAAAATGGCACCATATGTAAAAAGTAAAATCATAATAATAAGTAAATCCGAATTTCCCTCGTCAAAAGCTAAAAGGGACAGAATTGGGCTTCTATAATCTTTAGTTTCAAGATATTTCGATAAAGATTTAGTTAAAAAAACAGAATGATATTTCAATAAAGATTGAGACTATATTCAACAGGCCCAAGTTAGGATCCATGTATCAATCGGATCATATAGTATCAAAATTGGCCTGAAAGTTATAGCAAAAAAATATAAAAATGGCCTGAAAGTTTCATGCTAATTATATGTTTATTTTGGGGACATCCATAACTCTTGTCCATAGTATTCACTAATATATTTGTAAAGATAATATATAATAACATTGACCTGTCCATATGAAGTGTATTACTTACTAAGTTTATTGACTATCAAGTTAATCACACACAAATTACAGAATTTGTTTAAGACATCTCATTGGTGTCAGTACTCATACATTATTCTTGCCATAATTATCTGTATTTAAAAGCAATCTTGTACTCCATTACGTCTAAGTGCAAAGAACTTGTACAGATCTCATATCTCTTCTTAAAAATATTTTTCTAGTATTAATCCAGGTGTGTCAGATACCTGCTAAATCATACTTGGATTTTCTGTCTATTATTATTACATTAAATTAACGAGTGTTATCACTATCTAACAATTTATAATATGAAAATTAAGTAAGTAACAATGGATAATTCAAAATTAAATAAGTAGAAAAGAGAAATAAAAAACCCATTAATACTCTTTTAATTTCAATAAAAACTATGTTATCAATGAATAAAACCGACGATACTATTCACCAACCGCCACCGCCACTGTTCATACAAAGTCGACGATACTATTCATCATCGGAGAACGTAATATTCGATACTTGTTTTGTTAACACGTTAACAAAAATATCCGGTACTTGTTAAGGTGCTAACAATAATATGTGATACTTGTAACGTGTTAACAGAGTATGTAACGTATTAACAATAATATATGATATTTGTAACGTGCTAATAATAATATATGATACTCGTTATTATTGTTAGCACGCTAACAAGTATCAGATAGCACGTTAACAAGTGTCATATATTATTGTTAAGACGTTAATAAATATCAGATATTTTTGTTAGCACGTTAACACGTATCACATATTATTGTTACCACGCTAATATACTATGTTAACATGTTATAGTATCATATATTATTGTTAACTCGCTAACAAGTATCAGATATGACATTAACAAATATCATATATTATTGTTAACACGTTAACAGTAATATCTGATACTTTTGTTAGCATGTTAACAAGTATCAGATATTATTGTTAGCACGCTAGCAAGTACTAAATATTATGTTTTCCGATGATGAATAGTTACAACGTCTTTGTATGAACAATGTCGGTGGGCGGTTGATAAACAGTGTCGCCGTTTTTATTCATTGATAACACAATTTACAGGGTAATGACATTAGTAATAATAAAGAAAAAAAGCTAAGGATATTTTGGCTAATTTTTTTTCTCTTTCTTATTAAACTAATTTTAAATTATCCATTGTTATATAACTAATTATTTGTTCAACCATTCATATACACCTAAAAGATCCTAAATTAATTTCAGAATCAAAAGTCAACGAATATCGTACATGTATATGTACACAAACTATGATATAACCCGCGCTAGCTATAGCGCGAAATAATTTTTTCTTAAAAATTGTTTTGAAATTTAAGACAAATTGTTTTTACCTTAATTTTATAATATGTTTAACTAATGATTATAGATCGAGATGTCAAACCGGACTAACCTGTTTACTTAATCCGTTTTGCAGTGAACTAAATATTATTCTGACTAACCCGCAAAAACCTATAATCTTGAAAACATATCTTGTTTGGGGTTGCAAGGGAGATCTCGACGCGCCTCCATGGTTTTCTTCTTCGCCGGATTCATGAGTGATAATCTATGTATAATCGTTAGTTAAACATATTATAAAATTAAGGTAAAAACAATTTTTTTTAAATTTCAAAACAATTTTTAAGAAAAAACCACTCCGCGCTATAGCTAGCACGGATTAAATCATAGTTTTACTTAATTAAAAGCTGAAATGCTGAATTAGTTTTAATAGTCTGAAGAGATATTTTTTGGCTGCTACCAAATTTGAAACGATGTAACAAAGGCTATTTTATTGGCTAAGCAGAAGAGAACTTAAGGAAGATATTTATCAATCTTTCGTTATTCCGTTAGTTTATTTTTCTTCGATAATTCATCGGTTTACGTAGGAAAGTATATTCATGATAAGAAAGAAAAGGGTTTAACTTTCTTTGACTTCTAATGATAAAGAAAATACTTTGGGAAACAAATGATAAAGAAAATATACTATTTCCACGAAGCGTTTTTCATTCAATTGAACCATGAAATCCGCATTGGTTTGATACAATGATGGTGCATCACAGTTTTTTTTACAGCTTGCCTAGCCGAACATTATAGACTTTACTATTTTTCTCTTTTCCATAATTACTTAAATTTTAAAAATTATTAACAAATGCTACAATTTTAAGGTGTTTTAAGACCTGGCCTTTCGATATGTTTAACCTTTTGTAGACTTATTTTTTCTGAACATTATATAGTATTTCTGGGAAGAAATAATAATTAAAACTGAAATCTTTTAGAAGGCCAAATATTTTGATATTCCGTCTAAAATCCATCTGATGAACGTTAAAACGTCAAATCCATGTTTATAACTCTGTTCAATTCGATCCGACTAATCTCCGGTTATCTCATGATTTAATTATCATTGCCATCACAAATCAAAGCACTTTGTGTTCATTTCGTCCCAATGCTAACTCACCGCCACAACACCTTCCATTAGAAACGAGATCATTCGAATTACGGAAGGAGAAAAAAAAACACACACAAATTGAGGATTTATTATATATGGGTTTTTTAGTCATACTTTAGCTTCTATGGGAACAAAATATAGTCAAGTCGGTTATGTTCACTCGAATTCGAAAGATTTTTCACATCTATTTTAATGGATATAATTTAACGTCTGTTCTTAAGATGCTAGACAGAATATTCAAAAAAAAAATTTATAAATATTATGAGTTATTTTTAATGGTTTTGATTTAAAGAACAAATCAAATATTTTGTGTTATTTTTTTATAAGTATCTCCATGAACATAAATGCTTAAAGACAAAACAAATCAGATGTTTTCAAATTTTCGATATTAAGTGGTTGAATGGTGGAATAATTGACTAAATATCGAGAATTAACTGGAAATTATTGGAGAATTGTCTAAAATACTTTAATTAACTTGTCTCGTACCGTGGTTTATTTATTCTAATGAAGCTTGTAGAAATACATAACAACTAGAATTTAATTTGCGCTGTGCGCAGAGAAAAGTTTTCTTAAAAATTGTTTTGAATTTTAATTTTAAAATTTTGGTTAAATTAAAATTGGTTGGCACGGATATAGATAAATATGTATATGTTAATTTCATATAACCAAAATTTACGTATATAATATCCGGCGAATAAGAATTTGAGTTAGTTTCGTTGTGGGAATTAATATATAAGTAAATTGTAGTTGTGAAGTGATGTGATGTTAATATACATGTTCTTATATACATACCAACATGAATTAGAACCTATATATGTATATTTGTAAAATAGGAATTTGGTTGTGAATTTGTTTTTATATGAGATCAAACTATCACTTTTGGTTAATGAATTATATAATATGTCTTACTAATAATTATGGATAGAATTGTCAAAGCGGGCTAACCCGCCTATTTAATATATTTTGCAATAAACTAAAATATTTTTTGGACTAACCATAAAAAACTATAATCTTAAATCTTGAAAGCACCAACTATAGTCTGCACTTTTAAATGACTATGGGTTTTGCGGTCGGTCCGTGAACTCTTGAAAAATCATTTTTTTGTGTCTAATATTTTATCAAATTTAGTTTTGATATATACCAAAACTATTGTTAATATACAAATTATTATTAATTTTCAAAGAAAGTTTCATATTGTTTATTTAGTAATATTTTGACTCGCAAAATATACTTTTGTGGGCATTTAAAATTAGAGTCATAACCCGCCCAATGGCAAATCAATTTATGTCCAATCCATATGTCATTAAGCCAAAATGACACTTTTAATTATATAATACAATTTAGTTATAAAAAATAAATAGAAATAATACAAAATATTGAATAGATTTACTTAATATATTATTTTTAGAAATAAATAATATAATATATTGATCAACGTTATAATATAAGCTATAAAAAGTACATTTAAAAGACATTTCGATTTAATTCTTATTTTCAAAAACAAATAGAATTGATTTTTAATATAATACAAATTAATTATAAATATACAAATGGAAAATATTGCAAGATCTTGAATCATTTTTTTTTGAATAGATATGGATTGATTATTATTTAAAAATGTAGAACATCTTTTAATATCTTAATAAATAAATATCTTAATAAGTTAATAAATTAAATAAAATTTTAAATGCATGTTGAAGGAAAAAATAATTTTTTGTATTCTCTTCAATAATATTAAATGACAATTATATCTTTTTCTATTTCAATTATTTTTTTTATTTGTAATGACATAATATGTAATAACTTACAAAATAATTTTTTTTTTTAAATGACTCCTTAAATAATAATATAGAAACTAGGTGATATCCGCACCTATATATGCGCGGAAGGAAATGATTATTAAAAAAAATCATATAATTTTAGATACAAATCTATCATAGTTATTGGTGAAATTATTATCCGGTATCCGAGATCCGCTTGTATATGCTAAATCACATAATGATTTTTTTTATCAATGTAATGATTATTTTTAACTATTTTCAAATTTACGATTACTTTATATATTCAAATTAGGGATTATTAAAACTTATAAAATACTTAACACCTTAATTTTTTTATAGTTTCACAAACTTTTTAAAGTATTTAACACCTTAACTTTCCTAATTTTATAATTTTATCAATTTTGGTCATTTTTATCATATATTTCGATGGTCTCTACTCATATTTATAGCTGATGTGAAACTTTTAACACATATTTTTTTCATTCATAAAGTGGGTAATTTATGTTGGTTTTCAGAAATTTAAATCACATCATATGCAAAAAAATATAGAAATTTGTTTTAATTATGTTGATGATGTGATGATTCATTTGTGATCAAACAAAGATGATATGAATTATATAATGAAATAATTTATATGGTATAATTGGAAGACAAAATAGGAAGAGAGAGAGAGTAAAATTGCTTTATGTTATGATTAGTTTAGTGGAATATAAAATTGATTTTCAAACAATTTTAATATGAGTGACATAAAATATAAATATTATATTAATTTTAATGTGAATGACATAAAATGAGAAGCTATCTGGTGTTGACACATCAGCATAACATCTCTGTAAATGACACGTCAAAGTTAAATTCTAATAATCATTCTCAATTAATATATAAAAGATTATTTTAATAACAGAACTCCAGAACTCCATTAGAATAAGATTTATTTCAGACACAAAGAACTAGTCAACTATATAGAACATCACACTATATATATATAGTTGATTGATCGGGAAAAAAAAACTATTTTTGTCTATAAATGGTTTTTTTTTGGGTTTTAATTGTCTATAAATGTTTATTAACCTTAACTATGGTTTGTCGTACATTGATGTTTTGGTCAATCTTTGAATTAAAATTGGGAATCGAATAGTTCAAAATAGTTACATTTACTAAAATATTGAATGTCTACGCTGGTCTCTAAATCAATTGTAGGACGACTCCGGACATTCCTTGTAGAACTCTCTCCCCT
>PKMM01011653.1:0-11511 GCA_002933915.1 Eutrema heterophyllum
AACGACTTGATGGAGATGGAAACATTATTGCCCCTCCAGCTGTTGAGAATGTTGGGAATGATGTGGTTAATCGTGCTAGGACGCTTGGAGAGTACAACAGACCCGATCAGTTCTATGACAATCGGTCTGCGATTTGTATTCCCACTTTTCAGAGGGATGACTTTGAGCTGAAGCCTGCATACTTCACTCTTGTGGGTCAGCATCTTTTTCATGGTCTTCCTCATGAACACCCTATGAATCATATTGAGAGGTTTGAGGACTTGGTCACTAGCATCAAGCATAATGGGGTGTCCTATGATTTCCTCTTTTGTAAGCTTTTCTCATACTCTCTTGGTGGGGATGCAGCTTACTGGCTGAAGCAGTTGCCTCCAGGATCGCTAACTACTTGGGCAGAGACGAAGAACACGTTTCTGAATAACTTCTATGATGATGCGAGATCCGAGGAGCTGAGGAACAAGATCTCTCAATTTTCTCAGGGACCGACAGAGGCACTTAAGGCTGCTTGGGTGCGATTTAGATCTTATTAGAGGGATTGTCCACATCACGGATTCACTCAGGTTCAGTTGCTGAGTTTCTTCTTCAGAGGGATTGATGGGAGGTATCAGATGGCTCTAGATGCTGCGAGCAATGGAAATTTCTACACGAAGTATCCTGATGATGCGTATGTGCTCATTGTGAACTTGGCGTCTAGCAATAGCGCCAAGAGTGCTGATCTCGAGCGGAAAAGGCTGCACGGAGGTGTTGATGAATCACAGATTGCTAAAATGCATGCGAAGCTGGATTCGGTGCATAATTTGTTGATGGGCAAGCAGCATAAAGCTTTTCGTCCTACTAAAGAGGATGAAGTGGGATATGTTAACTACATTGATGGCGATGGATTTCAAAATCAAAGGTATCAATGCCCACCCACACCACCCAGAGCTCCTGAAAGCAAAGTTGAATCCTTGCTTGAACAGCTTCTTCAGGGACAGCAGAAGATGACCGTGGATTTCAGTGGAAGGTTGGATGCTATGTATACCGATATGAATGGGAAAATCGAGGCTCTCAGTACTAGCCACAGGATGTTGGAAACTCAGGTAGCTCAGACTGCAACAACTGTCAAGGGACCGATGGTTCATTCACAGAACGAATACGTCACTGCTATCCCCTTGAGGAGTGGAAAAGAGGTATACCCAGGAGTGTAGAAGTGCTCAACTGCTGAGATTTTCGTCAATCTTGCCGAGAATGACGATGAGATTTCGAACACCACCCCTGTATCGACCGATACTCCCTTGTATCGACCGATACTCCCTTGTATCGATCGACACACGTCCAAGGATCTGCCAAGGACGTTTTGAAGCAACAAGCATCGATCGCCACCACTACCTTTGTCGATCGACACCAAGCTGAAGATGACAATTGGGATTCTGAAAATCCCCCTGTATCGACCGACACCAGCCAGTGTCGATCGATACCCGTCCGGACACCTGCTCGAGTCGTTTCAAACCCACTAGTATCGATCGACACCACCTTTAGTATCGATCGACACCCCTCGCAGACTGATCCAGCAATTGAGAAAACACCGAAGATTGTCGAGGAAAGGGTTTACAAGCCTATGGTGCCATATCCTAGACCACTTAGACACCTCAGAGGTCCCATCTCTGCAGAGAAGTTGCTTGCTTTTGAGAACATGGTCATGGGGATTCCCCACAATATATCTTTTGAGGAAGTTTTTGAAAACCATCCTTTGGAGTGTTACTTCCAAGAGAGCAGAGAAACTGAGGAAGAGATTAAGGCACTCTTTCTAAAAGCCAGAAGTACACCACCTCCGACGAAACAGCTGATTAAGAGGGAAGACCCAGGGAAATTCTCTGTTCCATGCTCCATCTCTGGGGTTGAATTCAAAGAGTCTCTCGTTGATTCAGGGGCTTGCGTCAATGTCATGTCAAGGGCAATTGCAGAGGAGTTGAGAATTGGTATTAGATCTCCTGAGATGACTCTCACATTCGCGAACTGTTCCACCTCACTTCCATACGGTACGCTCCCTGATTTGATGGTTGAAGTGGGAGGTTGTCTGGTTCCTACTGATTTTTAGGTTGTGGAGATGAGTGCAACATCTAGTACGCAGCTGATTCTTGGACGACCGTTTATGGCTACAGTTGGTGCCATTATGGACACACCCAACAAGAGAATCTTGTTCTCATACATCGACAAGGAGGTGTACTACAAAGCCATTCCTACTAGAGGAGCTACCACGCATGGTTCTTGCATCGGTGTTGTCACAGGAGAGACGTTGGTAGCTGATTTTTTGGAAGAACCTCCTGACGTGCCAACTGTCATGGACATCATAGATAGTCAATCTGTCATCACCAAGAAAGACATCAAAAAGGCTAAGGCAAAAACCGAGGGTACACAGAACTTGCATCGACCACGAAGCCCTGGTATCGATCGACACCCTCCTGGTATCGGTCGATACCCCACGCGCAGTGCTACCCATGTGACTTTAGTCCCTCAGAAGTGTGATGGGGATTCGATTGAATATAAGGTGAAGTGCAAAGGCACCCCAAAACCATTCTCTAAGGCTAGAGTTATTCTTACTTCGGAGCTGAAAGAGAAAGGAAAGGCGGTTGTGGAGAGCATGTTGAGCAGAACTCTGAAGCTGGCGATGTCTAGTTGTGGAGCTTGTTTTGGCGCAAGTTCTCATTCCTATCCCGAATAATACATGAGCCAAAGTCAAGCTAATGACTAAAAACAAGCGCTTGGTGGGAGGCAACCCACTGGTAAGTCTATTTATAAGTCTTTTGTTTTTGTTTTTGGTTTTATGTTTTGTGTCTTGTGTTTTGCGTGAATCAGTTACAGAGGATTCGTCTTCTTCCTGCTTTCACGTTTGTTTTTCTATTCTTTTCTTTTCTTTTTATTTTTCGTTTCTTTTGAACCTATGTCAGCTTTATTTTTGCATTTGAACTTATGGATTTATGCTTGATTATCTTGTTGCTATTAACTTGTTTTTGAGTGTTCCTAACAGTGCTAACTTCTAACACTTTGGATCACTTTCCCTGAGTTAAGCAACTCGATAACACTGATTTGAAATCAGTGTGTCGACATACAGCTGGTATCGATCGATACCAGCCTGTATCGATCGATACCAGCCTGTATCGATCGACACTCATCACCTTCACAGGTAAGATTTTCGATTTTCACAATCCACTTGGTTCATTTGTTTTCTTTTACCACATCTTGGCTAGATAACACTGGGGACAGTGTTGTTTAAGTCTGGGGGAGGTAGTCGCTGACATTGTGTTTGTTCTTCCTAGAGTCAGTCGTTTTTGTGTCAAAATTGTTTTATTGAGTCAAAATTTTGTTGGAGATTATGATCGTGTTCTTGACTCTTTTGTTCTTACTTTGCTTTTGAGTGACCACTGTTACAGAATCAGTTACAGATCGACTAATGAAAAATCCAAAGACTGACCAGTCAACTAGAAGACACACATGTTTCTAGCAGAGTTCTTTTAAAGCCTGAGCCAAATTTTTGCACTTCATCGATGTAGTTAGTATTCATAGAGCTTGATTCCTCATTCATATCTGACAATGGAACCCATGTGTTTAAAAGTGATAGTATCTCTCTCCCCTATTATAAGTTAATAAATAAGAGCATAAAATATGAAATGATTTTCTCCTAAGTAGAGGGCTAGAAATGTTTCCAGCAAACCCATTATTCTACTTGGTGAGGGATGATCACACAGAGGATTGGAAGCGAGGCTAGGATTTTCCTATGATGCCATTATTCGCTTACACCCTTTGATACATTTAGAGGGAAGAACCGGGGATTCGGTGGCAAACACCATCAATACTCGCGTCTCATACCTTGATGTGTATATGCAAAGCCAAAAAGAAAAAAAAAATAATAAAGAAAGAACATAATAAGAAATAAGTCTGGGGGAGAGAAAGTGATACAAAAAGTGTGAAATTGAGTGGTTCCTTGTCATGATATTGTATGGGAAAGAATCTAGAAGTTTCTTGGTGTTAACCACAGCGATGAAACTGGCGATGAAGGGTTTAATTGAACGATGTTGTGAGATAATGTGTGTAGTCTGGGGAAGCTGCGAATGTCTAAGGAGAAGTACATGGTGGTTAGATTTGGAAGTGGTTAGGTGACATTTGGGTGCTTGGGAAAAGGGTCATTGCAATGCTTCATGAACAGGTGAGTCTCCGTGTTTTCAAACCTCTCTCTCTGGTTTAGTCTTCTATTTGCTTGAGGGCAAGCAAAGGCTAAGTTTGGGGGCGTNCCGTTTTTATAGAGTCTTTCTACTATTTTGTAGTGTTTTAGAGTCTTTTACAGGTTTTAGCACGTTTGGAGCATAATTGGAGATATTGGAGCTTTCTGGAGCATTCTGGAGCATTTTGGAGCATATGGAGATGCAGAGTCATGCAGAGACGTCAGAAGTTTGGCATTCGTTGAAGAACTTCCCACCGATGGATTGAGCTCAAATTTGGACAAAAGTCAAATCAATGGATTAGCTTTCATTTGGAAGTGGTTTGAGGTCATTCCAACGGTGCGATCAAAGATTATGCCAGTTTTCGTGAAGACAGTCCAGTCTGGCGAGCAGAAGAGTCGACACAGAGGATGAATATCGACCGACACCACCTAGTGTCGATCGATACTCACTGCAGGAAAACAGGAAACACGAATTTTTACAAGTCTTGAGAGTTTGCACTTTGGTCCAGTAGTCTTTAATAATTATAAGAAGCTCCAAAACGTGTTTTAGCATTATAATTAGGTTTTTAAGCCACTTTGGCTATTACGTTTGATTAAGCTTGATTCTACTTTGGTTTTGGAGAGATTTCTGAGAGAGACAATTTTGAACCTCTTGTTTTACTCTTCTATCTTATTTTATTTGATGATCTATTCAATCATGTTGCTTGTTTCATTCTCCATGTCTGAGTAGTTCTCTTGTTAGGATCAGGGTTCTCATAAGGGTATTCTCTGAATGTTAGGTTAATTGAATAATTAGGATTCACCATCTGAACTAGTTCTTCACCTTAGGTTGTTCCCAAAATTCTAGACTGATCACCTAGAACTTAAATCTTAGGATAATTGGTTAGGCACGAGAGTGCGATTGATTACCTGATAGAACCTAGAGTGAGCAAAAGAACTATTTGCAAAGAGATTTGGTTTAGTTGTTTTGTGAACAAATCAAACCTGAACTAAAAGCTGGTCTAGATCTTAGGATTCGCAAAGAGATTTGGTTTTCTAGGGTTTATACTTAGATAGTTTTCGCAACGAGAGTTGGTTAGCTATACTTTAGTGATTTGAGTTCAAGAACCGCGCTAAATCTGAATCCTATTAGTTAGTTTATCTACATTTATTGAATTCCTGAGAAATACCCTGAGCCTAGCTTCTTTCCCATTGATTTACAACCTCTTTTAATTTGTGTATTGCTTTAAATTACATCTATTTGGTTTAGCTTAATTCGAATCTACATAGTCTATTGTGTGAAATCTAGAGTTCTTGTGTTCGACCCCTACTTATACTATAACGACTGCTTTAGTACTTTTAGGGTATTAATTTGAGCATATCAGTCAACGGTCTAGCAATTTTTGAGAAGTATTTGATGAATCGCCTATAGAAACCAGCATGTCCAAGAAAACTTATGATGCCTTTGACGGAAGTTGGTGGTTGTAAGCTTGATATACTTAGTTTTTACTGTTTTCTAACGCATGTTTTGGTGTCTCTTTTGAGTCTTTTATTGAGTCAAAGTGTGTTTTTAGAGTCTTTTAGTCTTTTATCGAGTCTTTTCAGGTTTTAGGAGACTTTGGGAGCAAAAGAGCCGTTTTGGGTGAAAATGAGTATATTGAGATGCAGAATCATGCAGAGACGTCATAAGTATGGTATTATTTGGAAGACTTCCCACTGATGGATTGAGCTGCAATTTTGACACCCGATATAGCTGTTAATTAGCTTGCATTTGCAAGTGGTTTGAAGGAAATCCATCGGTGCGATTAAGAGTTATACCCGATTTACTAAAGACATGTCAATCTGCCTCGCATAAGAAGCATGCGCAGAACATGGAGGGTTGCATCGACCGATGCATATCTTGCATCGGTAGATTGGGAACTCTCTGGTGGGGGGTTCCATCGACCGCTCCACCGACGGGTCCTTATTTGCATTGACCGATGCACTTCCCAGACGAAAAAGGCAGTTTCTGTAGTTTCTAAACTTCCTGTTTTGCCCCAGAATCATCCTAACTTAACCTAATTCGACCCAGGACATATAAATACTTATTTTTCAGACACTTTTGAGGCTAAGCTTTATTTTTTTTAGACATCTTTCATCTCTTTCAATTGTATGCTTGGGAGAAGATCTCTGAACCACTTCTGACAAACTTGGAGAAGATTTCTGAACCCTCTTATTATCTATTGAATTGCTTTATGATTTCTCTCATATCTCTGTACTTATTCTCTACAACTATGTGTGAGTAGATTTCATATTTAGGTTTAGGGTTTTCAAAGGGATCCATGAATCATTGAATTAGACACAAATAAGGATTTATCTTTTGAGGTTTTCGCTTATTGTTGTGTTTATTGCTTAGGCTGAATTGATCACTTAGTCTCTGATCTAGGGTTTAATCTAAGAGCGCGGAAGTGTATTAGGTTGCTAGAAAGAACATAAGCGAGCGAATTGCCTTGAGAGCGCGGAAGTGTATTAAGGCGATTCGTGAACATATTGAACCTGCTCATTAAAGCTGATCTAGAATTCTATGAGCACGGAAGTGGATTAGGGTGCTAGGTTTAGTAACCATGAGCACGGAAGTGGATTGGTTAACATCTATGTTTGAGTTTGAAACTTGTGTTTTATTATTCTCTGAATAGTTGTCTGATTCGTGATCTTTGGATTCCTAAGAATAAATCATTGACCTAACGCTTTTCCTTTATTGAATTTACATCGTTTTAATTGCATTCGTTACTTTTCCAAAACCAACCTTATTTCTGTCTTAGCTTAGTTTCATAATTGTGAGAATTGTAGTGTACCTTTGGTCTCTGTGGATTCGATCCTAAAGTACTGCATTGACAACCTTTATGATTGCGGTAGTGTGAACTTTAGTATTAATTGACTGAGTGAAAACGCTTAAATCAAACCTCGTCATCACCTCTATTTTGGCTCTGTCAACCTCGATTCCCTTCTCCAAAATCATGTGGCCCAAAATAATTCCATCCTTTACCATGAAGTGGCATTTGTCCCAGTTCAAAACCAAATGCTTCTCCTCACATCGCTTTAGTACCCTGCACAAATTCGAAAGACAATCAGCAAAAGAGGCTCTGTAGACAAAAAAAATCGTCCATGAAAACCTCCATTATGTTTTCAATCATGTCAGTGAAGATTGACATCATGCAGCGTTGGAATGTGGTTGGCGCATTACACAAACCAAATGGCATTCTGCGATAAGCAAAAGTGCCATAAGGACAAGTGAATGTGGTTTTCTCCTGGTCATCTGGATGAATCGGGATCTGAAAGAAACCAGAATAACCATCTAGAAAACTATAGTAAGGGTGGTTATCCAATCTCTCAAGCATTTGATCCATAAAAGGCAGAGGAAAATGATCTTTGCGAGTTCAAGCATTCAATTTCCTATAATCGATGCACATTCTATGACCAGTGACAGTTCTAGTCGGGATTAACTCATTCCTATCGTNACAATCAGCAAAAGAGGCTATGTAGACAAAAAAAATCGTCCATGAAAACCTCCATTATGTTTTCAATCATGTCAGTGAAGATTGACATCATGCAGCGTTGAAATGTGGTTGGCGCATTACACAAACCAAATGACATTCTGCGATAAGCAAAAGTGCATTAAGGACAAGTGAATGTGGTTTTCTCCTGGTCATCTGGATGAATCGGGATCTGAAAGAAACCAGAATAACCATCTAGAAAACTATAGTAAGGGTGGTTATCCAATCTCTCAAGCATTTGATCCATAAAAGGCAGAGGAAAATGATCTTTGCGAGTTCAAGCATTCAATTTCCTATAATCGATGCACATTCTATGACCAGTGACAGTTCTAGTCGGGATTAACTCATTCCTATCATTTTCAACTACTGTCAAACCACTATTCTTAGGCACTACATGCACCAGACTCACCCATGTACGATCAGAGATAGCGTATATGATACCAGCCTCTAGAAGTTTCATTATCTCTTTCTTGACAACATCTTTCAGATTCGAGTTTAACCGTCTCTGATGTTCTACAGAAGTCATCGTTTCATCTTCTAGATGTATCCTATGCATATAAAGATCTGGTGAGATTCACGTAATGTCGTCTAGAGAATAGCCTAGTGCTCTACGATATTTCCTCAATTCACACAAGAGTAAGGCAGTCTCTACGTTGTTCAATTCAGCATTAATGATGACAGGGTATGTGGAGTTAGGACCGAGAAATGCGTACCTTAGCCCAATGTGGAGTGGTTTGAGCTTGAATTTTGGAGCTTTCAGTTTGCTCCACGGATTTTCAATAGGCGCAGGAGACTCGGCAATTGGCGATTTTCCCTCAGTTCCGTCAAGTGCAACAAAAGCTACCATCTTCTCCATTATCTTGTTGGAATCAAGTATCTTTGCATAGCCCGTTGTGTCCTCGCTCAAGTACCCAAATTCACTCTCAGACTGTGTCAAAGCGATCTCAAGGGGATCCTCCACTAGCATCTCGTCTGATACTCCCTCGGTGGCTTCAGAAACGCAGTCAACCCAGAACGTCTGACCATCGATGTTTGGCCTCTTCAGCATTCTATCTACCTCGAACTTCATTATCAGATCACCCAAGTGAAGCCCTTCTTCACATCAATAATGGCTTCAACTGTAGCCAAGAAAGGTCGTCCCAAGATGAGAGGATCCTTTGGCCCTGTTTCTAGCTCAAAAACAACAAAATCCGCTGGAATGTAAACATCTTCAATCTTCACCGGCAAGTCTTCCAAAATACCGAGTGGAATTTTCACAGAAACGATATGCGAACACCAACGACACTCTTGCTGGTTTGAATGATGTGAGACCAAGGCGCTTAGCAACGGAGTAGGGCATGAGGTTAACACTAGCACCCAAATCGCAGAGAGAATGCTCAAAGGTTAAAGGCCAAATTTGCACAGATAGTACGAATCTCCCTGGATCTTCAAGTTTATCGGGCATTCTACCTTGCAACACAGCACTGCACTCTTTAGTAATCATCATTACACCTTCTTCACTTGTAATCTTGTTGGTGACCATGTCTTTTACATACTTCTTCAGGGCAGGAACCATCTAGACTGCATCAATAAAAAGAAGTCTCACCGAGAGTTCATTCACTAGCGTCTTACACTTTGCTTGCTCAAGATCTCTTTGTGTCTTTTTTGGGCGCCTGGGATAAGGAACTTTGGGCACATAGACACGTGCTGGTGGAGGTACATGTGCCTCCTCGATTTCTTGTGGTTTGGACGAGGAACTTGCCTCATGAGCTGCATCATCGTCTTTCTCATCTATGATCTCGGGAATCTTCTCTTTTCCCTTAGACTCAACCACGGTTTCAATCTCCTTCCCACTCATCAATGTGATTTCTTGGACAAACTCATTCTTTGGATTTCGTTCCCCTTTTCCAGGAAGAACTCCACTAGGTCTTTTGATCGCTTCCGCCGTTCGAGCTACTTGAGTGTCAAGTTTCTTCACATGAGTTTGAATGGCCTCGAATTTGCTGTTGAGATCTTGATACATTCCATCTACCTTGACGTTAATCTCATTAGCCATCTTTTGCTGATTTATCATCAATTGTTCATCATTGCCTCAAGCTTAGATTCTTGCTTGGGTTGAGGATTGTTGAATTGCTGTTTCTGCTGAAAACCGCCTTGGTTTTGGAACTGTTCTGTCCTTGGTCTTACCCGTACTGTTGTCTTGGCTGATAACCGCCTTGTGCAAATGGTTTTTGCTCTTGATTTTGCACCCCTTGCTGACCTTGGAAACCCTTAGCAAAAATGCTTACGCCCTGATTTGGAATGGTTTGTTTGGGCTGAAAAACAGTCTGTTGTGGGTAAACCTGATCCTACGGGTTTTCAACGTTGGTGCTTATGTAGGAAAAGTTGGGATGAATTATGTAGTTCTAGTTGAAGCCTTTGTTGAAGAACCCCTGATTATGTATGTAGTTCACCTCATCTTCGTACTCCGGTTCTCGCTCAGCATCCTCCTTATAGAGTCCTTCTTCTCTAGTGTCTTCACATGAGTTAACAGCTTTTTGATTTCCCTTAAGTAGTGCAGCAATACCATAAACCTTTGTGAAAAGCTTATCCATCCTTTGTGTCTCAACACCACTCACACGTCTTGTTCTATCATACTCGGGATTTTGATGACTTGAACTCGCAGAAAGATTTTCAATAAGCTCATAAGCTTCCTATTTGGTCTTTGTCATGAAGTTACCATTGCTCTACATTCAGATTATTCTTGGAATCCCAATCTACTCCATCGTAGAAGATGTTCAGCACTTGTTCTTCTGAGTAACCATGATGAGGGCATTCCCTTAGATACTCCCATGCTTCATTGAAAGGTTCACCGATGTTTTGCTGAAACTGAGTGATTTTGATTCTAAGAGAAGCTGTCTTGGATTTGGTGTAGAACTTATCCAAAAAGGCTGACCGGATTGCATCCCAAGAGGTTAAAGAACCCGGCTCTAGAGATTTGAGTCATCTCGCTGCTCGATCAGCTAAAGAGAAGGAGAAGAGCTTGCATTTCAAACAGTCCACATGGACTCCATTTGAGCTCGTAGTGCTGCAAATTTCTTCGAACATTTCAATGTGGTCCATGGGATTTTCCAAAGCTTTCCCATAGAAAAGATGTCTCTCAACAAGAGCGATTATCTGAGGTTTGATCTCAAAGTTCTGCCTCTGAATAGGCGGTGGACGAATAGCAGTTCTATTCTGGTAGAATTGGTGAGGAGTATTAATAGCCCCAATAGGTTTGCGTGGAGGCTGTCTTTGATTCAACTAGTGTTGAGCAGCAGCAGCTTGCCTCCGAGCTTCAGTTTGTCTATGGACATCATCAGCTGCTTGGTTTGCATTGGCGTTTGGATCACCATCGCCATCATGAGCAAGAGGAGGAGGGTTCAAGAGGCTCCCTTCCTCACCATTCTCGTGATGATCGTCTTCATCAATAGGCAGATTTTGATTGTCCGGTAAGTTAGCCATTTCTCTTCTTTGCAATCTAGCTCTATTGTTTTTTCGTTCCACTCTTGAAAAATCTTCGTTGTTCAACTCAAGCAGATTTTCAGAACCTTGGCTCATGATCATGTACCTGAGATGCATGAAAGAGAGAAACAATAAAACGAGTTAGTAACTACGATAGTCTGAACTTTCGTCCAAGACTCATAGGCAACAATTGGTCCCCGGCAACGGCGCCAAAAACTTGATGAACTCAGGTTTTAACCTTATATGTAACTACCGCAAGTGCACAGCAATACGAAGTAGTAATGTAGGGATCGAATCCATAAGGGCCAAGCGTTACGACTATGAGAATGCATGATGAAATTA
>PKMM01011654.1:0-11335 GCA_002933915.1 Eutrema heterophyllum
CTCGGTTAAAATATTTAGTTTCATATATTGCAATCTTCCTACATATCTTATCTACTAACACCGAATAAGTTATCTCCTCCAAAGATGAGGTCTTAAACGATATAACATAGATGAAATTTATTGAAATCCATTAAATGTTTGTGGCTGATGCACATTGTCTCCTGAAAATATAATAAAAAAATACTAAATTAGCAATTACTCAAGTTGTCTCAGTTATACAATTTGTATCAGTTGTCCTATATCTCTTAGTTGTACCATTTGTACCAGTTGTCTTATATCTCTCAGTTGTACCATTTGTACCAGTTGTCCTATATCTGCAGATTTGGTGAACTCGGGTTCTAATCTACCTAAAAACCACTACGATTTAATAACTACAATCATAAAATTACCAATGAAAAAGACCTAATCGCCCCATAAATCTTGGTTACCAACCAAATTTGCATATCGAAACAAGCAATTTTAGCAAATCCAATCCCTAAATTGTGAAATCTCCAAATAAGAATAACTCACTCAGTTTTGAAGCTTCAACAATGGCGGAGGAGAGAGGAGCTAAGAACAAGAAATCGATTGCAGAGGAGGAGGAGGAGGCGGAGGCGAGGGTCCGACGGCGAGGATGGGATTGAGCTAGTTCTCAGGGTCGACGGCGAGGGGATGAGTCAGAAGGAAAAAGAAAAAAAGACATTCATAATTTTTTTAATTAATTTTTGTTTTAATTTATAATTTACAAACACATAGTAGGTACAACCACGACTTATTATAAAGAACACTCAAAGACACTCAAAGATTACAAAGACTCTCAAACTATCTCAAACTTCTCTTACTCACTTCGCTTGGCTTATGCTTCACCCAAGCTCCGTTATTTATAGTACAAGTCCTAAGGAATATCTCATGGAATATTCCATAAGATATTTTACAACTTATTCTACACACTTATTATTACACAACTTATTCAACACTCTCATAATTATACAACTTAGTCAACACTCTCATAATTATACATCTTATTCAACACTCTCATAATTATTATTCCCCCTGTCTCCAAAGGAGAGATGGATTTCATCTCATCCGAAGTATGAGTCCGTGTCGTCTTCTTCGCTGTCAGAAACGATTTCTGTCACATAGATTTTATGGTCCGGAATATACCTTTTGATTTTATACTTTTTTCCCTCAACCCTGTAAATTGGATGGTCATGGTTATCTTGTGGCCACGCGTACTGGTCATGGAAGCTTGTCAATATATGTCGTATTTCTTCATAAAAGTCTGATGGGTATACTTCTATGTCGTGCCAATTTGCTGTGTGTGGACAGAAAAGCCTGGAATCAATTTTGGATTCTTCTGTGTGATTGAGCTCTGCCATGTTGCTTGTTATTTGGTGGAAGTTGATTTTGTCAAAAGTGTTATTATTGTAACTTGTCTGGATTTGAGCTTCGTATTTTCTCTGAATTATTACGCCATCTTCCTTTTGGTCTTGCTCCGTAATTATTTTGAACGTGACGAGAATTGCCATTGCTTCTTGTGCGCGAATATTTTCTTGCCACCATGTCACATCATGGAACAGTGTGAGCCATTTGTACAACAACTTGTAGTGCGGTTTTCTCCTTGTCATGATGCACTTTGCCAGATACTAAAGTAGCCGACTTTTGTCAACGAGTACTCCAATGGTATACAAATCTGCTAGATACCACAATAGGAAATATGCTTCTTCTGGAAATTTACCATAGTGATTTGGGTTCAAGTCTATGGTAGTAAGGAAAGGATATACCGGATGGTAGGGAAGTTCGAGGAGTGCTCTTTGATCCAGGCCATATATGTGGATGTAGAATTTCAGGAATCCATGCAGTGTGTCGACTCCTTGATAGACCAGAGCAGTGTCTAGGATTTTTTCTTGTATTCCTTGTAGCATTCTTGCAATCATATTTCTTAAGGACTCCACTGTCGGGTTTTCTGGATTAAAGGTGTATATCATTGGGATGACTGCTGAGATTTGTCGTTGGGTTCTGGATAAGAAATCTGGGAGGAAGTTGTCTTTGCCTTTGATGTGCTTCACGTCAAACTTCCATTGTGAGAACCAACTTGCCCATCTGAGTAATTGTGCTTGTGGCAGGATCTTTTGCTTGAACTGGATCAATTTTGGAAATGAGGACATGTCCATTTCTATAAGGAAATGTTGACCGACAAGATGGAACTCGAACTTCTCAATTCCTCTTTTGACTGCAAGTATCTCTTTGTAGGTAGAGTGGTAGTGCTTCTCGCTATCTTTGAAAGCGCCATTTTTGTACCCGCAAATGTTTTGCTTTCCCTTTTCGTCTTCTACTAAGAGAACTGCTCCCCAGTAGCAATCACTTGCGTCTGTTTGCAGAATCTTTTTTCCTTTTGACGGAATTTTCAATGCTGGGAGGGTCTTCGAGATTCTTTTAAGCTCTTTCACTGCTTCTGTGCACTTTTCATTCCATGGATGAGCGTATTTCTTTAGCTGTGTCGAGAGGACTGACCTATATTTTGCTAGGCCATGGATGAAATCCGCCATATAATTGACAATCCCAAGAAACTGTTGGACTTGTTTAAAGGAGAGTCCTTAATCCGGAAACTCATCTAGCTGGTTTACAATGTGAGGCTGAAGATGATATTTTCCTTTTGAAATATGCATGCCAAAGAAGTCGATTTCCGTTTCTCCAATAACCATCTTCCTTTCGTAAAGCATGATTCCATACTGTTGCACGATACTGTGGAATTTCGCCAGTAATCGGGTGTGGGAGTCTATATCTGGAAAAAAACAGGAGAAGATCATCAATGTATACCAGTGCATTTGAGAGGATTGGCTTGAATATCTTGGTCATGGCCTTTTGGAACAGTGAAGGGGCCACCTTTAACCCAAATGGCATTACTTTCCAAAGATAGTGCCGATCTGGTATGCAAAATCCTGTTTTGGGCATGTCTTCTGGTTTGATTCCTAGCTGCCAAAATTCCGCTTTTAGGTCAAACTTGGAGAAAACTTGTGCTTGTGGGAGTCGCTGGAATAGGACTTCCCGCTTTGGCAAAGGAAAATTGTCATCAGCAAGAAAGTGGTTGAGTGGTTGGTAATTGATGACTAGCCTCAATTTTCCCCGAACTTGTTCTGCCCTTTTATTGACGTAGAATGCTTCGCATGCCTTGATGATGGAAGATGCGGCTCCTAATCGCCCCATAAATCTTGGTTACCAACCAAATTTGCATATCGAAACAAGCAATTTTCGCAAATCCAATCCCTAAATTGTGAAATCCCCAAATAAGAACAACTCACTCAGTTTTGAAGCTTCAACAATGGCGGAGGAGAGAGGAGCTAAGAACAAGAAATCGATTGCAGAGGAGGAGGAGGCGGAGGCGAGGGTCCGACGGCGAGGATGGGATTGAGCTGGTTCTCGGTGTCGACGGCGAGGGGATGAGTCGGAAGGAAAAAGAAAAAAAAAACATTCATAATTTTTTTTAATTAATTTTCGTTTTAATTTATTAATTATAAAAAATTTTAAACATTAATTTATTTGAATAAGTTTCATTAAGGTTATAATGGGTATATCAGATTATAGATGGCATGTAGATCATTTGGAGGCATATAAGGTCATTTTTGAAGAAAAATAGCATTTCAGCCATTCGCCCTTCTAAGTGTTCTCTGACATCGGGTTTGAGAGGAAGAGTTGATTCGTAGAACACAAAAAAGGAAGAGGAGAGGAAGCACGATTGCGAACTGCTTATGAAGATATGATCTCTCTCCCCATCTCCTTCTCTCTTGGATTCTCTCAGATTCCATGGAAGCACCAAAAAGCTGATTCGTGGAGCAATTTTTCTTCACTTCTCAGATTCGGATCCATGGTACAGCTGCGTTTTTTTCCCCCCGATCCGTTTCTTAAATCTGATTCGATTCTTTGTCAGAGCTTTGAGAATCCTAGGATCCTTGATTTGATTGGATTTTTTGTTTTTGTTTTGTCTCCTCTTCGAGTCGATTCGAGAAGATACCTGTTAGTTTTTCTCCTCTTTGATCCGTTTCGCTGTTCGGATTTTTAATGAATCGGATTGTTTAGGAACTAAGATTTGGATCGCTTCTAAATTTGGTTTCATCATTGTTCATGATTCGGTTGTTAAATTTTACCATCATAATCACTGAATACGCCGGATCTAGTTGATTGAATAATTCGAGGCTAGAATCCGCTCAACTTCCTTTGAACCTATCCGTATAGATAGGGTTTTGTTATCTTTAAATTGGTTTTCGTAGGGATCCATGATCTGTGTTGAGTTATCATCATGTGAGTATCTTAGCTCTAATGTAGACGATGATCATATCTTCCATGAGATATTCCTTAGGACTTGTACTATAAATAAGGGAGATTGGGTGAAACATAAGCCAAACGAAGTGAGTAAGAGAAGTTTGAGAGAGTTTGAGAGAGTTTGAGAGTCTTTGTAATTTTGAGTGTCTTTGAGTGTCTTTGAGTGTTCTTTATAATTTACAAACACATAGTAGGTACAACCACGAAGGAGGTTTATAAGGATCAAATAAGTATTTAGAAGAGTATTTAAGAAAGGGGGAAGCTTTTATTATAAAGAACACTCAAAGACACTCAAAGATTACAAAGACTCTCAAACTTCTCTTACTCACTTCGCTTGTCTTATGCTTCACCCAAGCTCCCTTATTTATAGTACAAGTCCTAAGGAATATCTCATGGAATATTCCATAAGATATTTTACAACTTATTCTACACACTTATTATTACACAACTTATTTAACACTCTCATAATTATACAACTTAGTCAACACACTCATAATTATACATCTTATTCAACACTCTCATAATTATTATTCCCCTTGTCTCCAAAGGAGAGATGGATTCCATCTCATCCGAAGTCTGAGTCCGTGTCGTCTTCGTCGCTGTCAGAAACGATTTCTGTCACATAGATTTTATGGCCCGGAATATACCTTTTGATTTTATACTTTTTTCCCTCAACCCTGTAAATTGGATGGTCATGGTTATCTTGTGGCCACGCGTACTGGTCATGGAAGCTTGTCAATATATGTCGTATTTCTTCAACAAAGTCTGATGGGTACACTTCTCTGTTGTGCCAGTTTGTTGTGTGTGGACAGAAAAGCCTGGAATCAATTTTGGATTCTTCTGTGTGATTGAGCTCTACCATGTTGCTTGTTCTTTGGTGGAAGTTGATTTCGTCAAAAGTGTTATTATTGTAACTTGTCTGGATTTGAGCTTCGTATTTTCTCTAAATTATTACGCCATCTTCCTTTTGGTCTTGCTCCGTAATTATTTTGAACGTGACGAGAATTGCAATTGCTTCTTGTGCGCGAATATTTTCTTGCCACCATGTCACATCATGGAACAGTGTGAGCCATTTGTACAACAACTTGTAGTGCGGTTTTCTCCTTGTCATGATGCACTTTGCCAGATACTAAAGTAGCCGACTTTTGTCAACGAGTACTCCAATGGTATACAAATCTGCTAGATACCACAATAGGAAATATGCTTCTTCTGGAAATTTACCATAGTGATTTGGGTTCAAGTCTATGGTAGTAAGGAAAGGATATACCATATGGTAGGGAAGTCCGAGGAGTGCTCCTTGATCCAGACCATATATGTGGATGTAGAATTTCAGGAATCCATGCAGTGTGTCGACTCTTTAATAGACCAGAGCAGTGTCTAGGATTTTTTCTTGTATTCCTTGTGGCATTCTTGCAATCATCTTTCTTAAGGACTCCACTGTCGGGTTTTCTAGATTAAGGGTGTATATCTTTGGGATGACCGCTGAGATTTTTCGTTGGGTTCTGGATAAGAAATCTGGGAGGAAGTTGTCTTTGCCTATGATGTGCTTCACGTCAAACTTCCATTGTGAGAACCAACTTGCCCATCTGAGTAATTGTGCTTGTGGCAGGATCTTTTGCTTGAACTGGATCAGTTTTGGAAATGAGGACATGTCCATTTCTATAAGGAAATGTTTAACGACAAGATGGAACTCGAACTTCTCAATTCCTCCTGCAAGTATCTCTTTGTAGGTAGAGTGGTAGTGCTTCTCGCTATCTTTGAAAGAGCCACTTTTGTACCCGCAAATGTTTTGCTTTCCCTTTTCATCTTCTTCTAAGAGAACTACTCCCCAGTAGCAATCACTTGCGTTTGTTTGCAGAATCCTTTTTCCTTTTGACGAAATTTTCAATGCTGGGAGGGTCTTCGAGATTCTTTTAAGCTCTTTCACTGCTTCTGTGCACTTTTCGTTCCATGGAGGAGCGTATTTATTTAGCTGTGTTGAGAGGACTGACCTATATTTTGCTAGGCCATGGATGAAATCCGCCATATAATTGATAATCCCAAGAAACTGTCGGACTTGTTTAAAGGAGAGTCCTTAATCCGGAAACTCATCTAGCTGGTTTGCAATGTGAGGCTGAAGATGATATTTTCCTTTTGAAATATGCATGCCAAAGAAGTCGATTTCTGTTTCTCTAATAACCATCTTCCTTTCGGAGACCATGATTCCATACTGTTGCACGATACTGTGGAATTTTGCCAGTATTCGGGTGTGGGAGTCTATATCTGGAAAAAAACAGGAGAAGGTTATCAATGTATACCAGTGCATTTGGGAGGATTGGCTTGAATATCTTGGTCATGGCCTTTTGGAACAGTGAAGGGGCCACCTTTAACCCAAATGGCATTACTTTCCAATGATAGTGCCGATCTGGTATGCAAAATCCTGTTTTGGGCATGTCTTCTGGTTTGATTCCTAGCTGCCAAAATCCCGCTTTTAGGTCAAACTTGGAGAAAACTTGTGCTTGTGGGAGTCGCTGGAATAGGACTTCCCGCTTTGGCAAAGGAAAATTGTCATCAGCAAGAAAGTGGTTGAGTGGTTGGTAATTGATGACTAGCCTCAATTTTCCCCGAACTTGTTCTGCCCTTTTATTGACGTAGAATGCTTCGCATGCCCACGGTGAACTAGTTTTTTTAATGAGATCCTTCTTCTATATTTGATTTACTTCTTCAAGCGCAAGAGTGTAGTGATCTAGATTCATCCCTGGGTGGCTTGTCTTAGTTGGATTGATATCTTCGTTTTTCTTGAAGGGTAAGGATATGAAGAAATCTGGGTTTTCCAAAGGGGTGAAGAACATTTCGTGAGGAATTCTGAGTGGGAGGTGGCACAAGAGGTTTTGGCAATCTCATCTCTAATAGGGTTTAGGATTTCCATAAGGTAGAGATGGGAGACTGTTGTCCAAGGTAGTAGGTGGTTTTTGTGTTTAAGGCCTTTTGGGTGCCATGAAACTCTTTTGAGGCTGTGTAGGATATCAAATCCAAGTATAAAGTTTTTTCCAGGGAGATTAGACCCATATACTTTAGATTTAACCATGTATCCCGGAAAGAGTTGGATATGGATAGGCTTACTGATGAGGGAGATGTGGAATATCTGGCCATTTGCAGCTTTGAATGCGACTGAGCATGGTTCTCAGTGGGATGAGGGGAGTATATCCGGCTTGATGATGGAAGATGCGGCTCCTATATCAAAGTAGGCTATCATCGGTATGGGCTTATCATATTTGGTAGGAAAGATGTAGATCTTGGCATTTAGAGATGGTTGGGATAGATATGTCAATTCTACTTCTTTTGACTCTTCTACTTTGCCTGCGTCAAGTGTGTAGAGGTCAAAGAGCATGAACTGGTCGTCGTTGTCTTCTTCTTAGGTGTCAGATTCCTTAGAGAACCCTTCTTCTTGTTCAATCGCCATTGCAAGAATTGTATCATCAGTTGGTTCGTCATCAAGAGAGAATATGGACTCGATGTCTGAATCATCGATGTCTTCAATCTGGGCTAGATATCAATGCTAAGGTACTCCTCTCTTGCTTGGACTTTATAGTGATCCCATGTGCCAAGACATTCATTGTGGATATGTCCAATCAAAGCGTCGACTGTCGGAGACTGGCGTATTTGTAGCTATCGGTACTCGCCAAGACTGATCCACCATTGTCTGAGGCGACCATGGAATTTGGAGACTAGTTTGTCGATTACTGTAGGAAGAGTAGCTCCTGGGCTGAGCAGTTGCTCAGTAAGCCATGCATGGATTTCGTAAATTTTGTCTCTCCATTTTGATGGGGGGGCCATTGTCGAAGGAGAAGCCGCCTTGCGGTTCAGCATGGTTTCTTGGATTCCAATCCGGTGGAGGATGAGGTCTTAGAGGTTCTCGTCTATCTTCAGATACATTTCCTCCGTCACTTTCCATGTCTTGTTCTACTGTTGGTTCTGCCATCATGAAGTTTGGAATTAGGACATCCTCATATGAGCTATCTTGTGGTGTCTCAATCATCTCCGCCATACGTTGCTGCTTGGAAGCTTTTTTTTGCTTTGCTACTTTCTCGAGAAAAGCAGAGATTGGGTTGTTGGCGTATTCCACCATAAACTGTGCTTCATTTTTCTCAGGTGAATTCGGCTTTGAGGTGTATGGCATGGACACTTTTGGAGCTTCTCTCTCTATGGGAACAAGTGGATGTTTTTTCGTAACAAGTTGTTCCTTAACCCTTGTTAGTAAGAAAGAGGATGAACCGAATGGCTTGGGTCATGAAAGAAAGAGAGGGGTTGTGTTTGGACCATAGAAGGTGGAGCATAATTTGGATATGGTGTGAAGAGATCATATGGCATTTGGATTTGGGTTTTGGGCTGGTTTTGTAAGGATTGTAATTGGGCTTTGAGAGATTTTAGTTATGACTCTTTTTGGTATATGAGAGGGGAGGTCATGGAAACAGTAGTTGCCAGGTGGAGGAGTTCGTGATGGAAAGAGAATATCCTTTTATTTATTTCTTTAATGGAAAGGTCCAAAATTGATACCTTTTTGTCGATTTGGCTCAAGAGATGGTTCTGGACCATAGCATTTTCCGACTGCCAGTTCAGAGTTGCCTCTGCTGCACTGATCTGTTTCATCGATCCGTCTGGATTTTTGGTGTTCGGGTTTCTGATCTTCCATGAGTGCTTTATGTTGCCTTCTTCGAATTCCCTTGTTGAAATGTTGGTTTTTGATTGGAGGAAGGACCAAACAAGTAACACGTTCGAACATCTTCTTGTTCAGGAGTTGCTGGAGTTGATTTGTTTGAATACAAGACATAGTATTCAAAATTCTTTCCAGAAGGTTCTCCGAGGAGGCCGACTTCTGGATCTCCAGACTCGTATCGTTCTTTGAGTATTTGTTGCGATGATTTCTTTTTTCTCCTTCTTCTTTGACTTGGAGTTTGTTCTTCGTCTGAGTTGTCCATTAAGCACGCATGACAATCACAGACATCAAAGAACTTGTGACCCGTCTCATCCGAGAATGCATAGATAGGATCTCCAAGTGAATCAAAAGATACGGTTTTCGGACACCAGGCAAGTATGCTTGTCGTTTTATGAGATGTGTTTCTTCAGCTCGAGAGATCGTGTTGATCTCAGTACAGAAAGCTGAAGGTCGTGACTTTTCACCCTCTTGTTGTTTGAATGATATCTCAATGGTGGTGTCCTTTTTCCTGTGGATGGAAGAGTCAACAGACTGTATTGGCACACTGCTTTCGTGGAGCTTCTCGTAATTTGTTACCCAAGATTCTGGGAGTAGCTTGACTAGCTCATCTCTGGGGATTTGTCTGGGAATATGGATGCATGATGGACTATGATGTGATTCTAGTTGAATGAGAAATGCATCTCCCGTGTCTCGTGGGAGACTTAGGTCCATGGCATGATTCTTGTCCCTGTACGCGATCTGGTGGTGGAGCGTTGCTAGATATGTATTTCCAATTTGTGGAGCGCCTGTGATTTGTAGTTGAATTTGCATGTTTTGGTAGATTTGTGGATCTTCAAGCGCTATGTTGAAATTTGGGTAGAGTGTGACAAATACCATGCCCGCATTTAAGGTTGTTTGGATAGTTGCTATGCAAGCATGCTGGTACTCTCTGTATATGGTGTCGAGTAGAGCGACTCTTGCCACTACGAGTAGACATTTTCTTCCATGAAGGGTTAGCGCCAGGCGTATTGCTCCATAGTGAAGGTGGGTATAGCCATGAGTTCTCCATTGATGAATCATCCCTTCGTTGAAGCGGAGAGGGATCATCTGCTCAGTTTATGTTGCTAGAACCAAGTGTTCCTCCATTTGTGAAGCTAGGACGAGCTATCTTGCAGCATGTTTGCTGGGACCAAACACCTGTTTAATGACTCTCGGGAAAGTGGAGGATGGTTTTGTGAAGGCTTTATATGGGTTGAGTAAGGGTAATTGGGTAATACACTACAAGAAAACAGGCGAATTCTGACGGCAGTTCCCTTCGGAAATCCGTCGGAAAAGGTCCTTTCCGACAGACAAAAGTCGTCGGTTTCAGCTCGTCGGAAAGTGATTTCCGTCGGAAATCCGTCCGAACATTTCGTCGGAAATCCGTCGGAAATCCATCGGAACATTCCGACGGATTAAAGTCGTCAGAAAATGGTCGGAACATTCTGACGGATTTTCGACGGCCGTATTTCCAACGGATATTTGATTAGAAATATACGTCGGAACGTTGTCGGAAAGCCGACGGCAAATTTTTTTAATAAAGTAGTTGCTAATAGTTGAACCATAGGAACACAGTTGTACCTTGTTTATCCCCATCCGGGAAGGATTCTCTTGGCTAAAACGAATACTGTGGTCACCCGGAATGAAAATCCTTCGGCTAAAATGAAAATTTCTCGGCTAAAATGAAATTTCCTCGGCAAAATGAAATTTTCTTGACTAAAATGAAATTTCCTTGGGTAAATGAAATTTCATCGGTTAAAATGAAATTTTCTCGGTTAAAATGAAATTTCCTCGGATAAAATGTTTAGTTTAATATATCGCAATCTTCCTACATATCTTATCTACTAACACCGAATAAGTTATCTCCTCCAAAGATGAGGTCTTAAACGATATAACATAGATGAAATTTCTTGAAATCCATTGAAATGTTTGTGGCTGATGCTCATTGTCTCCTGAAAATAGAATAAAAAAATACTAAATTAGCAATTACTCAAGTTGTCTTAGTTATACCATTTGTACCAGTTGTCCTATATCTCTTAGTTGTACCATTTGTACCAGTTGTCCTATATTTCTCAGTTGTACCAGTTGTCTTATATCTCTCAGTTGTACCATTTGTACCAGTTGTCCTATATCTCTCAGTTGTACCATTTGTACCAGTTGTCCTATATCTGCAGATTTTGTGAACTCGGGTTCTAATCTACCTAAAAACCACTACGATTTAATAACTACAATCGAAAAATTACCAGTGAAAAAGACCTAATCGCCCCATAAATCTTGGTTACCAACCAAATTTGCATATCGAAACAAGCAATTTTCGCAAAT
>PKMM01011657.1:0-11533 GCA_002933915.1 Eutrema heterophyllum
CCGAGCTAATCCCTTATGTAATATGAACTACGAATAGCTTGATCCCTTCCCAAAGAGTACGTAGACAGCTCGTCACGAGTTCAGCTATGATATTAATAAAATTTTATTATGAACTGATTTTTAAGCCGAACTCCCATGTTCGCAGTCCCGACCAAACTCATCAGTAACACATCGACTTCCTGACCAGTTGCTCGATAGCATTCCCCATGAATGCAAACTTAAAAAGCTGAGATCCGTCTCGTATGCATCCCCCTGGTGATGTGGTGAAATAATCCACATCTTACAAGCCGGGGCCAGTCCCGCCTTAAAATATTCCTAAGTCACCCGAGAATAATTAGTCGGGCCCATCCCGCACACTCTGGTTCGACTTAGGAAACCTTGAGTCTGTATCGTGTGTTTACAAGAGTGCGTTAATATTCACAAACCCACCTCTTCCAGCATGAGAAAGCTCAGTTGGGTTTCAGGCCGAGTTCATATAACTCGCAAAAATTAAGCCGAACTTCTCAGATTCCCACCATAAGCGGAGTTCCCAACACTTGCAAATATAAGCCGAGTTCTCAACACTTGCAAATGTAAACCGAGCTCCCGAACTCGCAATAGTTAGTCGGACTATTAATATCGGATCCATTCGTGTACACCGGCTAAGACCGTATTATTTTACGGCACCATCTTTGTACACGCTGGACTCGAGGGGATCGTATAATGTACGACCTTACTTGGACAAAAGTAGCCGAACTCACATAGTTCGCAATTCCCAGATCATCCGAGTAAAATAAGCTGAGTATACCTCGCACAATCCGATTCGATCTAGGAAAACATAAAGCGAACACCGAACTCATAACTAGTTTGCAACAAAAGTACTTTATTAAAGGTTTTGAAAGCCCACCGGGCTACATACATAGAAAAACAAAATAAAAAGAAGAGAGAAGTCTCACATGAGACAAGTCCAAAGTTACAAAGAAAAATTTTAATCAGCCTGGGACCTTAACCCTAGGGCTTGTTCAGCAGTCAGAGCGGGGGACATCATACCAAACATGTCAACCCCGGCAGGAACCTCGGTACCAGCAGGAAGAGCAACCTCTGGATGGACCACTTCATTAAAAGGAGTGACACGCAGATCGTCCTCCTCAATCTTGGAGATCGGAATAACATCGATCTCGGCTTCTTTCTCTACCTTCAGCTTCTCTAAACGATCGAGACGCCTCTTGGAGATTAAGACACCATCCTTTTCTATCAAGGTCTTGCAGTAATCGAAAATCCCGGACGCCTGTTTTATACAAGGAATATGGGTTTTTGCTTCTCAACATCGGCAAGATATTGCCTAAACTTCGCGGCACGAACCTCGCTTTTAGAAATAGCTTCCTTCCGAACTAACATCTGCTGAGTTTGGGTCCCCCTTAGCCGTGTGGTTTCCCTCTTTAGAGTGGACGCTAGTGCATCTGAGAGCGACGCGTTTGAAGTCTTTATAGCAGCAATTTCTGAGACCAGCTCGGCAATGGCACAGTTAGACGACTCATGCTTTTCCCTCACCGCATCGAGTTCAGAGGATAAGTCTTTAACCTTGAGTTCAAGCTCTTGCGTCTTCATCCGCTCATGGAGAAGGTCTCGATCATATTCCCTGATGAGCTCGTTAGTCTTGCTCACAATCTGAAAAAACAAAAAAAAACTTAAGATAATTACAGACAGGTTTACGATGAGAATTAAACTTACGTCGGCCGAAGAGTGGGCTAGTCTCTTGTACTTCTCCGAGTGATACATCTCATCGACCTTGGGAATAGGACGAATAGCTATCTACCGATAAAGATCGGCACAGACGTTCTCGTTGTTCAAAAAAGGTTCCTCCCTATCATACGAAAACCTTACAGAGTGAATAGAGGGACCATCCACCCTTTGCCTCTTCGAGCCGGCAGTACGGACAGAACCATTCGACTCCGCCCCTTCAGTTCGTTCGTGGGAAATATTAACACCTTCATTATCCACTATGGTGTGGACAACTAGAGCACTGTCACCAATTTGAGGGACGTCGGCAGCAGCTTGCTCGAGCTGAGCACCAATACGCTTTTTTTGGAGCTCGGTTCTTTAAAACCCTCGCTACATCCTTTCCCTTCTCCTTCCTTTGTCTCTCNTTATAGCAGCAATTTCTGAGACCAGCTCGGCAATGGCACAATTAGACGACTCATGCTTTTCCCTCACCGCATCGAGTTCAGAGGATAAGTCTTTAACCTTGAGTTCAAGCTCTTGCGTCTTCATCCGCTCATGGAGAAGGTCTCGATCATATTCCCTGATGAGCTCGTTAGTCTTGCTCACAATCTGAAAAAGAGGACTCGTCAAAAACAAAAAAAAACTTAAGATAATTACAGACAGGTTTACGATGAGAATTAAACTTACGTCGGCCGAAGAGTGGGCTAGTCTCTTGTACTTCTCCGAGTGATACATCTCATCGACCTTGGGAATCGGACGAATAGCTATCTGCCGATAAAGATCTGCACAGACGTTCTCGTTGTTCAAAAAAGGTTCCTCCCTATCATACGAAAACCTTACAGAGTGAATAGAGGGACCATCCACCCTTTGCCTATTTGAGCCGGCAGTACGGACTGAACCATTCGACTCCGCCCCTTCAGTTCGTTCGTGGGAAATATTAACACCTTCATTATCCACTATGGTGTGGACAACTAGAGCACTGTCACCAATTTGAGGGACGTCGGCAGCAGCTTGCTCGAGCTGAGCACCAATACGCTTTTTTTGGAGCTCAGTTCTTTAAAACCCTCGCTACATCCTTTCCCTTCTCCTTCCTTTGTCTCTCGGCCTCGGCATCAGCCTCGACCTGAGCAGTCTGTTCGGGTTGAATAACGACTTCCAATTGGGGATCTCGTGTTTCCCCTTTGCCAACATGTGGGTTTTCATCGGCTGCGTCCGCCATCTCAAGAGCAAGGTTCGGAACGTCGTCTTTGTTCATTCTTTGAGGAGCTAAAAGCAACAGATAATCAGATAAAAACGCAGTTCGGAGTTTGATTACAAAATTGAGGAGCCGAACAAACCTCTAAGGGCGCGCTTGGCTTTTATCCTTAGTTTTTCCTAGTAAGCTTCGGGCCACCGAGTCTTCCCGGCCTCGCTGAGTCTTTCGCGAATCTCCTTAGTTAATTCGGAGTTGAGGAGGAAAGCAGGAGGATGCCGATCTAGGAAACAAGAGAAAGAGTTAGTCAAGATAGCATAAAAGAAATAAAAGTAAGGAAACTAAGTTAACTACCGATCGGTAGAGTCCATTCAGTTCGAAAAGGAATGTCAGGATTCTCAAAAGTTTCAGAATCGACAGGAAGGTAGAAGTATTTAGAGTCCCAGTCGGACACTTTGCTCGGTTTGTTGACGGTAATTAGATCGGCAGTTGGCCTCGCATTGGCTGAGAATAACCAGGGTTTATCCGATGTAATATTCACCGAGAGCAGTTCCTCGATGATGGAGATAGACATCCGCATACCAATATCCCAACCTAGTTGGATCATCCCCAAGATATTAATGATCGTCGCCGGCTTGAGTTGGGATAGCGCGGTATATGACGACGATTGCAATATCCGATCAGCAAAGACGGGATCGGAAAACGAAGACCGCAATTACGGAAGAAATCCTCGTAAACGATTATGTAGCCTTCGAAGTCCAAGGTCGGTTCCTCGGCGAAGGAACTGCATAATAAATATCCTCCAAGGAGCTGCAAGCCGCGAGAGCATCGTCAATCGTCTCCTTCTTCGAACGAGTTGGGCCAACAGAAGCCGGGGTAACCCTAGTACGTCTAATCGCGAGTTCTCCAACGGCTTCCTCAACCATCTCCTCTTCATCGGCCTCGTCCCTGATCTCGTTTGCAATACGAGCCGCCAGTTCGGCATCTTGATGAATTTGATTTTGTACCGCTTCGTTGAGAGCGGCTTCATCAGTTGCAATACGAATAGCCATCTCGGCATCAAAACGGATTTGAGCTTCCATCTCACCACTTGCCTCATCGCGGAGAGTAGAGGCTCGGAAGGAGCTCGGACCAGCCTTGTTGGGATGAACGACTCTCGGGGCTAAGATATCCATCAACCTATTAGACGAATCCGATGTGCTAAGCAGGTCGAGAATGGGGTTGTTTGGGACAAGAGTTTGACTACAAGAGTTCGGTCATTAACATAATCTGGGGAGGAATTCGAAACCATTTTCGATCTAGAAGAGGGAATAGATAGAAAAAGAACGAAGAACAAATCGGAGAATCGACTAAAGACAGATCGGAAACTTTAAAAGAAATTCAAGCAAAACGGAGAACAACAGAAAATCCTACCGAAGTCGTAGAACGAGAGCTGAAATAAATTAAATTCTAGAGAGAGAAAGCAAAAAATCTAGAGAGAAGGGAGAGCAAACATATCTTTATATAGCAGAAGTGAAGTGAGGTATCAGAAGGGTTTGAAGAATATATAGAGAGCGAAGCAATTATGACGACTCCTTGATTCCCGCAACGGTTCGTGATAACTCAAACGTCCCTTCAAGAAGGTTTGTCAAAGTCATCGGATGCCACGTGTCAAAGGACAAGGTCGAATTAATGAAACAATTGACCGAGCTAAAAAAAAAATTGAGCGATCTCGATTTCTATCGAACAAAATGAAACATGAAATCGCCGAACTCGTTTCTTCAACTCCTTCGCCGAACTGAGGGGGGGGGGCTTACTGTTGGAGGTGTACTCCGCACTCCCGGTTTAGCCCGGTATGAACCGAGACCGGCCCAATTGATCTTGGTTTACGATGGTTTATACCTGAACATTCGGCCCACTTTCGACCTCCGAGTCCATTAAGCTCGGCTCATCATGTCGGCGTATAACTTCTAAGGTTAACGGAATATTTCCTTATCTCGACCACGGGAAAAGGAAATATTCCTAAGACCTAAGGCAAACATAAAAAGCAAATCGATGAAGGAAGACCGACTTTAGATCTTATAAATAGAGGAGATCCCTCATTATTCAGATGGATCTGAAATCATTAAAGAGAGCTGAGACTTTGACTCTGAGACCTCACGAGAGTTTGTTTGTCTTTTTATTTGCTTGGTATCTCTTCACCGAACTAATCTCCTGTTGTACTTTTTCCCGAACTCATTATCAATAAAACGAAATTCTGACATCTTTTTACTGATTTACCCCTTAGTTGATTTACACAATCAACGGAAAATATTGTCTCGTGTTTTATAATTATTGATCCAATATTATCAATGATTTGGTTTGATAATTATAAGAACATGTTAGTTTACAAGCATAACTTTTCTCTTCTGTTTCGAAGAAACTTAAGGAAGCTGAATTCATTTAGACATGGGTCTATGGATACTTCAAACATTGATGGGGATCTTGCTGGTGTCGATATTACTAAGCAACTCGAGCTTCAAAAAAAAAAAAAGAAGGACGCTTCTCTGAAGCTCTCCATAGACGAGCTCATAGCTCCCACTTGCTCACACTTCTTCAAAGACGAGCTCCTAACTTCCACTTACTCACGCTTCTCCGAAGCTCTCCATAAGCGAGCTCCAAGCTCCCTCTTAAACTGACTCTTCTCCTAAGCTTTTTTTTTTTTTTAAATGAGCTTCGGGTTCCGGTTTAAAGCTTACCGAGCTAGACCACTATTGGAACACTTAAGACCATGTCTACCGAATTGGACTACTACTGACACAACTCGCCAAATTCAGCTTGTCAGTTCGTCTTTTCAAATTGAACTCTTCATAATAACACACTTGCTATAACACATCGACGCCCTGGCCAGGTGTTCGATCTTTAAACGCGTTCCCCATGGATGTAATGGTGAAATAATCCACGTTTTTGATGCATAAGTCTAAAAAACTTAGCTCGTCGACCTAAAAGCCGGGATCCGTCTCGCACGCGTTCCCCATGGATGCAGTGGTGAAATAATCCACGTCTTCGATACATAAGCCTAAAAAACTTACCTCGTCGACTTAAAAGTCGGGGCCAGTCCCGCATGAAGTTCTAGGTCGGCAGAATAAATTAAGCCGAGCCCACCTCGCATATTCGTGTTAAACCTAGAAATACTAACAGGATAAGCCGAGCCCAGTCTCGCACCTAACATATTTTAAAGTCGAGCCCAGTCTTGCACCTAAAATACATGCCGAGTCCACCTCGCATATCAATCTAAAAGTTGGGCGCACTCTCGCACCTAAAGACCTATTTAAGCCGATCTCGCCGCGCATATTTACTGAGCCGAATACTCTAAACAGGGTAAGCCGAGTTCGCCTCGCACCTAAACATAAATATAAGTCGGGTTTGAACTCGCATCCGATGCATAAAACTATGCCTTAATTGCTTGCAGAAACAGATCCTTGTACACCATAATTAGCACTTCGTCTTTATTGACCTCGCTAATGAGAAAATACTCAGATTGGCCAAACGCAAACATTTTGCAAACTAACACATCCGGATGAATGATTCATGAGCTCGCTCTGATTTAATCACATGTCGATCAGACCAAAAACCCCCAAACGAAGTTATCTCCTCACATAGAACTTTCTACTTCTCCGAGTACGTGACCTCACAAGAACAACTTGGGGACAACAATTATGCATGTTGGGTTTACAACTAAGCCCATCACACACGAGCCCATAAAGAAAAAAGAAGAACACAAAAAGAAAAAAGAAAAACATTACTCGTGAACACAAAAGCCATTGACTTGGCTTTGATAATACGATATGAATTTAATCGGATCAGAACATAATTGAGTTCATACTAGACGACTTCTCATACGCCGACTCGGCTCGATTCCGCGAGAAGAAAGCCTTCAAACATTTTAAACGCAAGAACGATTGCCCAGATTTTGCTTCACCATGAGAACGAGTTCTTTAACTTTACCTCGGTTTGATTTCACAAAGACAAGTTCCTCAGACCTCCTTTTTTTTAACCGAGAGCAATTTCTCAGGCCATGATACAACTCACCACTTTGAGAATCAAGGTGATGATCATTATTTAAGCTCGTCAGCTCATCAAGGATGATCATTATTTAATCTCGAGAGCTAGTTCTCAAGACCTCAAACTCTGTTTCTGTTCAGACTAGTTCATAAATTACGTCAGCTCCTCACCTTATTAGCTCACAGATTACAACTTGGTGATAACACCGTATTTTTACCCATTTACTTATGATTTTATTATGCTATGATGAATGATTTATTCAGTTTTAAGTGTTTTTATTGCTATTTTTGTATGTTTGTAGTTTTAAGACTATTTTCAGGATACTTAGGGAAAAACATTGCAAATTGGAGAAAAACCAGATTTATGGCTCAGCGTAAAAACGTCAGAAGTTCAACCTCAAACGAAGGTCTTCTCACCGTCTGATACAACCCAAATTTGGAGATATTAAATAAAAACCAGCTAGCTTTCCAACACACTTGACTTGAGGACAATCCAACGGTTCGATCAAAAGTTATGCAAAGATCAAGAAGTCCCGTCAAGCAGATGGACCAGCTCTCCCGACCGCGGCCAAGCAGCAGTTTACCACGGGCAGAGCTCCGTGACCGCGGAAAAACACCCATTCTCCGTGGACATAGAGTCTCTGCCAATGGCCGACATATTTTCGTTCTGCAAGCCCGTTTTCAAGCCCGTTCGATTCCCGTCTTCAAGGAAACCCTAAGTATGACGAAAAGAAGACTTGAAGACCTATAAATACATGTCTAAGCAGCCCTAGTTTCGTGTGCTTCATTATTCTCTTTGAGCCACCAAATTCTTTTACTTTTTGTTCTTAGTTCTTAGTTTTTTGTTTAGGGAGATAGAGATTTCTCTTGAACTTTTTTTGCTTTCTTTTATTAATTCAATTATGCATTCATCATCCCTGTTTTATCTTTCTTTAATTATGTCCGGGTAATTTAGTCTTTGGGGTTAAGGGAGAATCGGTGGGTCGATAGGGATATCTCCGGAGGATGCTCGATTCAATCTAAATTAACAAAGCTCTTTAGTAAAATCGATCCTAGCTAAAACATCTTTGATCTCGAATCACGGATATATGATTAGGCCGCTCTCGCGAAACTAACCAACTGTTACCGTTTTACTCGACCAGTAGCTTTCGTCTTTGGCCGCGCAAGGGATAACGCATTAACTCGTATAAGATTTGTCATTGCTCACAACACTCTATAGGTAGCTTTCGTCTCCTATAGCGTGATTGCTCTTCTCAAATTAGATCCGGTTAATAGATTCAACACTCTCGTGGCTCTATTAATCCTAAGATCAGTACATAGTACATGACGCTATTTCCATGCATTAACGAATAAATCTAGANATAAATTTAAAACTCGAGACTGCACCCTACAATCCCGCAGGCATCACTTGGACGTCATTAGCTTGCAAAGAAGCATTTCTACTTATATATATATATATACATTTAATGCGAGCGGACTGCGTATGCTCATCAATCTCAACATCATTACCATCCATCGCTGCTACAACCTCTTCAGCTCCCTCAACCATATGACTTATCGAGAATTCATAGAGGAGAGTGCAGTAACTTAAAGGATCCGGTTTTAGCCCATCGTCTTTCATTTCCTTGAAGTAAGCACTGAAACTTCATTATTTTCATCAAAGAAGTCACTTCTCCAAGCTGGCCGTTGTTGCCATACATATGAATCATGGTATTAAAATTCATTGTGGTTGGCACAATCCCTTCTTCTAGCGTCCTCAACATGATCCGAACCTCCAAAAATAGCAGGAATACATCCTCCATAACTCAGACTTTTCGTTGAACACTTCCCATGCACTTTGCCGACCATACCGTTCCCACTAAACCCAGCATATCTAGCTCTCTTAACAACAAATCCATCGCAAATCCTTGACTTTCCGATGCAATTATCACTTGGGTTTACAACAACCACGTTTTTTCTGGCTGTAACTTCATGGGCAATAATACCAATACTCTAGCTTGTCAACTCGACATGTCATTTGCTCGCAGATTTAAGTCGATCACCAGACTTTGCTCAAACTATTCAGCTTGTCATCCCGCAAACAAGTCCCCAAGATTCGTTTCCGTCTCATGAACGAACTCGAAAATTAACGCTTCAGTTCGATATTATATTTGAGCTCACCATAATTTTCAGCTCACGCTTCAACCGTCTAATGGTAAAGAAGTTCACATTTCATATCCTCAGCTCGACACTTGTAGTCAACACGTATATTTTAAACGAGCTTGTCATCTCATTAGCTAATATATATTTCACTCAAGCACGTCGATACATCAACCTGCACATCCCGCCTTAGCTCTCACCTTGTCATCTTTCTCTCTTCTTGAGCTCGTTAACTCATAGATTGTGTGAACTCATCGGCTCACTAGCCAATGTTCTGCTTGAATTCATTGCTCGTAAATAGACTCAAGCCCTGTCCATTCATAAACAACCTCGTTCCGGTAAACAATATCTGTCCTAAACCAAAACGAGCTCGTCATCTCATCAAGATGCAAATTCAGCCTGAATTCGCCAAAAACGAGCTCTACGTTCTAGAAGTAAATAACACGCGACCTCATCATCTCATTGATTTTGTTTAGCCATCCACCTTGGATTTTACTAGAGAGTTCGTCATCCATCTCGAGAACAAATTCTTTTGCTCCCACTCAGCTCGAGTCTTCCAACACAAATTTGGAAACTACGCAAGACAGTTCACAAAACAAGCTTCTAAGTTATACTTTATCTTAAGCATAAAGATTACGCTTCAACATATCAGCTCGTGATGAAGCCCTAAAGTTGTTTCAGTTCATAAACAAGCTCATGGCTCCCATTTAAGCACACGCTCCAGCTCATCAGCTCGCAAGCAGATTCTCAAATTCCAATCTCAATTCGCAACATGTTGATAGTTTTCATGAATTCTCTGATCTCGATTCGCGCCGAGCTAATATTTTCATGAAATTCGCCGAACTCATAAATACTCTTCGTCAAACTTGGGGGAGGGCTTATTGTTGAAGGTGGGCTGCGCACCCCCACTTTAGCCCGACCCGAATCAAGATCATCTTATTTAGCAAAATATAAAAGCCCACGAAGCCCGGTTCCGAGAAAAAAAAGAAAAGACCTAGCCGACAGAAGATATGTATAAATAGAAGAGCAATTCATTAATTTAGTGGATCGATATTTCATAGTAAAACCCTAGAGATTATTCTCATAGCTTTTTGTTAGCTCGTCGCCTCCGACGACCTAATTTCTTGTAACTCGCCGAGTTTTGCTAATAAAACGAAAATCTCCAATCCCTTTTTGTACTTTATTTTAGTGAGATCTATATTCAACACTGTTATTAATTTTTCATATGGATATTGAATAGTTACAGGTAAACGATTTGTGTGGGATAAGGTAATCATGAAACCTTGACCAATATACCTTGCAGCTCGTAGAGTTTGTTGACCATAATTCATGAACTGGGTTATCATAGGAAGCATATTGTAATTATCTATGAATAATTTGATCTTTGNTTTTCTCTTGTTTAAAACAAATTATGAATTTCTCTTGTTTAAAACAAATTATGAATATGTTGGATTCATTTTCAATTTAGAGTGAAAAGAGTTGGAAAGAAGTTGTTAATAATAGATTACCAAGGGAAATCGGTAAAAGAAATTTCCACCCAAGATTTAATAGTTGATCCATTCTTAGCCTAGGTAAAGTCCATCTTGTTGCAATAGAAATGAACAAGAACAAATAAAACTTTAGTCTTCCAAAAACAAACCCAAATAAGGAGCACCTAAAAAAGAAAAACAAGAAAACAAACATGAAGAAAAAACCCAAATTAGTCAATCTTTCAGGGATTAAGAAGAATAAACGAATCTCTAAACCAAAGATAAGAGGCAAGATCGAAAAAAACATACGAAAGACGGAAATCAAAACCAAAACACCAAACAACATAAAACTAAGCAATAGGCACTCTCGGGATGCCCTAAATGCAGCTGAATAAAGCTATATTTATAACCCTTAAACCAAGCTTGGGTTTCGACTAATTTTTTTTTTGTAACGCAAAAACACTAAATGACCTAAATCGGCCGACGGCCCAAAGCTAATAAACAAAAACCCAACGTCCAGACCGAGCCCATAACATGAAACGACCCGAAGCTAAATCAAAGAGGGTTCGATTAATTTAAACCGGTACGACAATTTTGTAATTTTAAACAAAACTTAATTTAAACCGATTAAAATGGTACTAACGACTTTTTGGTAAGGGGCAACATAATAATTAGCCACCCTGAGGGTGAATGAGAGCCCTCGAAAGCTACAAATCACTTCGCATTTAATATATATGATGATGGGTGATCTAAATTTGTTTTCTATTTTTTCCAATTTTAGTTTTTTCACTTATAAAATATTAAATTATAAACATGCATATATATAGGGATACTTATCTAGTAATAATAAACAATTGCTGCTACCAACAAAAGTTGAGTAGTCATCTTGTTAGTGAATAGGTAGTTACCTCTACGATAGTAGGTTAATTATAATTCTGTGTTCGAAATCTATAACCAATAGACAACTTCAGTCGCTTAAAAATCCTAACTAATTGTTTGTTTGAATAATT
>PKMM01011658.1:0-11151 GCA_002933915.1 Eutrema heterophyllum
TTCCATCCCAGTACTTGTCAAATTTGGCAAGCATGTCATCAGCCTTATCCTTCAAATCCTTGTCCAAGCCATTGCTTATTTTCATCAGATTTCTCTCTATAGTCATTATCTCACCATAGCACTTATATGAGCAAATAGATGTCGATGCCGACACAACCAAAGTAGAGTTGTAGAAAATGATTAGAAACCTTACTAATCTCTCCACTGCATTCCAATCAGATGTAGGCGGTCCAATCCTTTTTTTTTCATTCTCTACTTCCATAAAGTAGTCATTGTACAGCTTATCTTCAGCTTCCATTTTATCAAATGCCACTCTGAACTTAATAGCTTGTAGTAGCATAAGATAAGTTGAATTCCACCTTGTTTTGATATCCAAAGGCAAACTTCTCCTACTCATTTTTCCTGTGACAACCTTAAGTTCAAACGAGTTTAATCTCGAAGTAGAAGCTCTAACATACTGCACTGCATTCCGAATTGCCCCCACATTATCACCTAAATCATGCAAACCGTCCTTGACAATCAAATTGATAATATGCGCAGCACATCTCATATGCATGAATTCCCCATCTAAAACCAATGCCTCATTGCTAACTAAGCTGAATTCCCTATGAAATCTTCTGAGAGCAGATGAGTTGGCAGTTGCATTGTCGACCGTGATGGTGAATATCTTCTCTATTCCCCATTCAGCCAAGCACTCAAGAAGAACAGTAGCTATTGTCTGACCTTTATGATTTGTGACGTACTTAAACCCAATTATCAGCTTCTTTAGCTCCTAGTTTGCATCAATAAAATGCACTGTAATCACCATGTAGGTTGAGCAACCCATATGTCAGTTGTGAGAGACACTCTTTGCTTATTAGTCGCAATCAAATCCTTCAGAGCTGCTTTCCTTTTCACATACATTTCCACAATATCTCTCGTAGCAGTTCTTCTTGAATGAGGCTGGTATAGGTTAACCTTGTTGCAAAAGTGTTTCCAAGCCATACTCTCCACGAATGCAAGTGGCAATTCCCCCAACACTAGCATCTCATTAGAAGCCTCTTTGAATACAGTTTTTGAAACTTTTGAATCTGTCAAATTACCATCATTAGTAATGATTTGCGCACCCTTAGCCTTAGTTAGTTGCCATGACAAGTATTTCCTGCAGCATGTCAGATGCTTTTGCAAGTTTGAAGTCCCCTGTGCTGATGCACATCCGAAATCTCGAAGACAATGATTGCATCTGCATGTGTCACGGTCGTCATCTGCTCTCGTAAAGTGTCCCCATACAGGAGACCTTGTACTGGGTTGCTTCTTTGCAGCTGATGTATTAGAACTAGCTCCACTTGGTCTCGAAGCATTTTTCCTTTTGCCTCGATTCTTTGGGATTTCATGAGTTTTTTGGGTTGCATCATCTTTGTCAATATCAATCTCCTCTGGAAACGATGAAGAATCCATCTAAATAGATGCAAAATAGAAAACATTGATCATATTTTGCATTTAAAAAAAAAACCAAACCAGAACATGATTGAAACATAAACCAAAACTGTATCACATGAGGATACTGAAAAGAAAAAAAAACCATCTCCACAATCACAAAAGCATATAGTAAGCTGTATCAAACTGAGTTAGAGCGACAATACCATTGCATCTACCGTAAATGTGTACTTACAAAATGCAGAATTATAACTTGTCTCTCTACGGAAATAACCATCTTCACAATCACAAAAGCATATAGTAAGCCTGAAATTTTAGAAGCTACTTTATAAAACCTTATAAGTCAAGTGAGAAAGAAAATTGTCGTTTATGATATGTGCAAAGACAAAAAAATCTATGAGGTACTCTCATAAATAAATGACATAAATAAAAAACAAATTATCACACGCATCTCGTTCATGTACACTACTCAAGTTCACAAAGCTACTGATCAAACATATTACATATTGATTAAGAAAATGCAGTTAGTATTTCACGGTTTATCTACATCAAATATAACTCTCTTTTATTCTCAAGAAGCAACATTTAACCATAGTTGCAGAGATGTTGGCCCCAAAGCCTTCATGTAACCGGAGCTTCATTGATATTCTATAACAGATTCAAGCTATAGCAAGAGGTTTCTAAGTTGATCATTTGTCAACACTTTCTGCAACACCTACATCCCTTTGCGATATAATGGAGTTTTTAACTTCAAAGAAGAGGTAAAAAGTATCATCCTGTCTCAATTGGAATAGATATTATATTCAAGAAATTTAATTCCATTGATTCGTGAAGCAACCAGATAAGCCAAATATACTGCAACAGTGGAGAATTAAAGGAGCCTAGAATTGATATACATGTGTATAAACCACCGAGACCGAGAGTCGATCTCCACATTCTTTCCCCTTTACATAAACCTTCATTCCAACACAACATTTGTTCCCACTCAAGCAAAAAAACTGATTCTCATAAGATGTAAATTGGTGAAACAAATCCTAAATCAAGATTTTTAATACAACACCAAAGCTTTTGATCTACAATTCAAGACTAAGCCAACCAGAGAAAGATCTGTAAAACATGATCGTAAGTAACTGAAATGGGCAATAAAGAAGATCGAGAATAAACAATAAGATGATGTAATACAATACCAAAGACAGATTTAAACAACATTTCATTTGATTTGATTAAAATTAGAATGATTATGAGACAGAATGTGGAATCTCTGGACGAAATTGGAAACATCGGAAGAGCAAAGTTCAAATAGCGATGATATTCTTCAAATAGCAAATTTCAAATTCCACAATCTATACAAAACTTTCAATCCATCAAACTTACAAACTCATAGCAACTTGCCGAGAAGAAGATCAATCAAAGAGAACACAAATGAATCGACATGACCGTAACAACAAAGGTAAAATCAAAATAATAAGAAGAACACATACTTTTGATTGATTCCTTGATGTCTCTGAAAGAGGAGACGATGAACGATTTGGATTTAGGGCTTCCAGATTTTTGATTTGGGTTTTTAAGATATTGATGTTGATTGTCGATAATGGAGACAACATCGGAAGAGCAACCGACCAGCGTATTCTCGTAAAAGGGTAAAGGGGTTTCGTTATGGGTAGTTGGGCATGGCAGAGAATTTTTGTCTTGGATATTTCGGATCCTACTTCGGATCTCGGTTCGGATCGGGTAATACCCGAGATCCGAAAATTTTAAATATCAGATCCGATCGGGTATTTGTATAGCTTCGGTTCGGGTATTTTCGGGTCGGTACCGGGTCGGGTTTTCGGATCCGGATTTTTTGCCCATCCCTAATCTCCATCATTTCTTCTCAAATTAGTCCATTTGTATTATTTATCACAGGATTCATAACCAAAACCGTCTCTCATATCAGAGAACAGTTTAGGAGTTGTAATGTATAATTTTTATTTATTTTTTGATAAATGAGAGGTAAATCCCATATCTATGAAAAATCTCAAACTATTAGTAATGTACTACCAACTCCTAGGTAAATCCCCTAGGAGTTGTAATGTATAATTATGTCAACTGATCGATTGGAATTATTTAGATCTATCAATGTTGGAATATTTTTTTGTAAACACGACTTTAATGACACAAAACAAATGTTCAAGAATGCACAATAAGATCGACGTAAGAAAAAAAGAAGATGTGTTGTAACAAAAAAAAAAGAAAAAGAAGAAGAAGATGTTGATCTAGCGTTTGACATCTACACTGATTAATTGATGTATATTTTTTTCTTTATATTTGGAGAGAAGTTCAAACAAAAAAAATTGGTGTATTTTGCTACTGGCAAATATCTGAACAATCGATTTCTAGAATATATTCCGTAGCTTTCAGATTTCTTAATAACAAACAAAAAAACAACTATCTCCGACTTTTTTTTTTTTTTTGGGTGGGAAATCAATTTTTGCCGGCAAGATTAAAAAAAAAAAAAAAAAAACTATCTCCGACTTTCCATTCACATTTGTTGTTATCTTTATAAAATTGAGCCAACTTCTTTCCAAATTGTAGCAACTTGGTCAGCTTTTTACTATACTTTGGCATTCAAGCTTTAAAGCTTATGTAACTCAAAAAGAAAAAGAAAAAAAAAGCTTTAAAGCTTGCATGCAAGTTCCAAAATGATACAACTTATTACATTCTATGATGATTGAGGAAACCTCTTAAAGTTGGCTTGCCACAGGAATACCTTACAAACTTGGCCCAATTATCTGTTGGGTCGAGCCTTAAAACCCAAATAGCGTCCAAGTTTGGTTAATTTTCAATTCTAACAAACTTTTATAAAACTCCAAATTAAAAATTCTCCCTGCTAGTGCTATGTGACCCAAGAAAAAAAAACTCGTTGTTATATTTTTTCCAATTTTGAATGCCTTTAAAACTTTTTATAACCGTATTTTTGGCTTCTCTAATAGGACAATTTTAATAATATCCAAGAAGTAAGTTATATGAATTAGTTGACTTAGATCCCCCTAACTATGCAACGCATATATAAATAGTCACACACAGCTGCTTAACTCGTGTAAGTAAGGACCAATGCTTCACCACTAACAAAAAAAGTATTAATTTTCTTTATTATCAATTTATCATCTGTCTTGTGTATTGATTGATAACAAATTAATAAGATTCCCATTTAGTTGTATGCCATTTTTTATGATTACGACCAACCACCATTTTCTAACATATTTTATTTACATATCTATTTGTTTTCTAGACCTTGCCAGTTGCCATGCTTCTACTCAATCTCTTGTTCCTTTTTGCATTAAATTTTTACTTTTCTCTATATCATGAGATATTACTTTTGCAAAAAACATATATCTGAGAACAGAATAGTCTATATGATACATCTTTGATATGATAACCAAAGAACTACAGGTTATACAATTTTTTCTATGCTCCCACTTCTAGTCATGGACCAAACTCAAAATATTTTCTTGGACAGTAGAAAACTCTTATCAAATTCAAAGTAAAGAAAACGACACTCACCAAACTTACCATCCAAGTGGAACTAGAGATAACTAACATATTTCTAATGATTTGAAATCGAATTATTTTATATACATTGTTACAAACTACAGGCTTGAGGTTCCAAAACTAAGAATTAATAGATCAAATTGGTACAAATATAACATTGTATTTTTTTTTGTTTGTTCAAATTTTTTTATTATAACATTGTAAAAATTAGTATTTTACGGGTGAAGGTTTAGATTTTTCTTTATTTCAAATTTACGTACAAAATTGTGCTTCCAGTTTATGTTTAAGTGTAACTATAATTTGAATAAATATTAAACCGATCGATCCTTGCCTACAATGAAGATGTCATGTTCCGACGAGGAATAAGAAGTAGTCGAGATCGGAGCCAAAGCTTCATTACAGTCTGATACACTGTCTTGCAACGTCAGCAATAACTCCGACGTGCTAAAGCTCATCGACGAGGATGGCTTCGCCGTCGGAACCTCCGGCACATCAGCTTCCCCAACCAGGATCTGGACCACAGTTCTCATACTGGGCCGGGCTACCGGGTCAGGTTGCGAACAAGCAAGGCCCACCATCAAAACCCGAGTAACCTCCTCCGGGTAAACCTCTCCATCGCTCAACCGCTCGTCTACCGCCGTCAAAAGATTCCCTTCCCTATACAAACCCCAAACCCAATCAACCAAACTCGACCCGGTTTTGAAACTGGGTCTCAAACCGGGTTTGGACTCGGGCCGAGTTATGGGTCTTCTACCAGTGGATACTTCTAGAACAACGGCTCCGTAGCTGAAAACGTCGGTTTTCTCCGTCGCTCGACCGGTTAGCAAATACTCCGGCGCTAAATATCCCATCGTTCCGGCGGCGGCGGTTGCGTCCGGCGATTTATCGTGCTCCGTTTGCCTTGCGAGCCCAAAATCGCCTAATTTGGGATTGAAATTCGCGTCGAGCATAATGTTGCTTGTTTTGACATCACGGTGAATGATCTGATTCTCGCACTCTTGATGTAAATAAGCTAAGGCGGAAGCGACTCCGAGGAGGATTTTTCTCCGGTGAGGCCACGGTAACGTCGTCGGAGATTCGTATAATGCTTTATCGAGAGATCCATTAGGCATTAGATCGTAGATTAATAGAATTTCGCCTTTTTCTCTGCAATAGCCTTGAAGACGGAGAAGGTTTCGATGACGGAGTGTTCCGATTAAGGATAATTCGGATAAGAATTCGGTGTTTCCTTGAGAAACGTGGCTGCATCTTTTGATTGCAATGATTTCGCCTGAATCTGGTAAGATTCCTTTGTAGACGGTGCCGAATGCGCCGTTTCCGATGACTCTCGATGTGCTGAAACAGTCGGTGGCTAATTTCAGCTCCTTGTAAGTGAATTCTCTCGGCGATTTCATGATTTCCGATACAAAAGATTCAGACTTTCGGGTGTATTTGATCTTTTTGGAGTAGGCCCAGACCATTGCTCCGGCGAATAGTGCTAAGAAAAATGCGCCGGCGGTTACTACTCCGGCGACGGCTGCAGGGGATTTTTTACAGAGTTTGTTACGGCAAGAAGAAGATGGATTGGCGGTTTTTCTCCGCACGGTGGATACGGAGGGTGCGAGTGAAGACGGCGACGACGACGGTGGAGGTGAATCGGACATCGGCGGGGGAGATTCCGATGATTCGAAAGAGGAAGCGAAACTCCACCAATCGATGCTGTGAATCTCTGTGCTCCCTTGTGTTGATCCTGAGAATCCGACGAACATCGAATCGCTAACGTAGCGATCAAGATCGAGAGGAACCGACAAAATCGGCGATTTGGGTTTCACGTTTGAGTAGGAGACGTAAACGGTTAAAACTTGACCCGACCCGTCATAAGTGATCCACGAGTTCACGGCGTTTCCGCTCTTGAGATCGATGTCGACGTTTCCCAGATCGGATACTGCGGCTGAAACGACGGCGTTTAGATCCAATCCCACGTGGTTCCCGTTTACATCTTTGAATTGCACATCCATTAGCGTGTCGAATTCAATCGCTACAAAATCCGGCCCGGATCCGGATTCTCCGGTGAGACCGAGAAATCCGCCGGCGGATCCGATGTATTCACCGTTAGGGGAGATTACGAAAGCTAACCCACCACCGATTGAGGAAGGATTAAGGTTCGCTACTGAGAAGGAAAAGTAAGTGGAGAAACTCGCCGGAGATTGTGTTTCCGGGTGCCGGAATTTAACCGGTTTTCCGTAGAGAGCTTTACCGGCGGTGGAAGTGGGAACGGAGAGTTCGCGAGTGAGCTTTATCGTTCCGTTGTTGAGGTGAGCGTCGCCGAGAAGCTTGAGGCTTGAGAGAGTCAAGGTTCCGAAATCGAATCTCGTAGCCGGAAAATCGCCTCTGACGTCGGAGGAGCAGAGGAAAGAAGCAATAATGTGGATGAGAGTTGAGTATACAGAGAAGAATCTCGGCAGAATTTTCAACATTTGTAGATATTTTTCATCGGATTCCTTCCCAATCTGAGGAAGTGAAGATTTGGGGTTGTTGGATTCACGGATACAATCATACAGAGAAGACGAAGACAAATTTACTGAATCAGACAGAGGGAGACGGAAGACGACAGAAGAGAGTGGGAAATAAAAGGCACAAGTGAAGAAGACAGGTGGATCTGGCTGAGTGACACGTGGCACTACAAACAGTTAATTAAATATTAAAATATGTGGTACTCATAAATTTTCCAGCGACGGAGAAGCTCCTCACGTGCAAGCGCGTGGCTGCTTTTGTTTGAAATCTCGTCAAAAAACTCTTTTAGTAATGTTATGAGCGAAGTACTTATAAGTTGTTTAGTGTTAAATATTGGCTACAACTATCATTTAAAAATTAGCTACAAATATTGGTGCCAAACTTAAAGCGACTAAAGTAAAGTGATTCAAATAAGGGGGAACAGTTTGATTCGAGTATAGTATGAGCCAGTAGCTAATGCATATAAATACACTTTTTGTAACAAAATAAAAGTTTAATAACTTAAATAAAGCGATCATAATTAGTGGGAACAGTTTGATTCGAGTTATAGTATATAACAAAAACTTTTACTTTTTTTGTTTTCTTTTAGCAAGAAAAAAGAACATATAAAATAGGGAATATATATATATATATACAACGTTGTGAAAGTATTCATGGCACATGATTTTTTTGTTTGACATTTTGTTGCATGTTGTACCCGTTTTCTTCAAAAACACTCTCTTATACTATAAATTTTTCAAAAGGAAAGTTCGTATATAATAAATCAACAGGCGAAAGAATATTTCAATATCTTAATCATTATCTCTAACTAATCCACAAGTTCACAACGCAGCCACTCGTTTTCATACCAGCTCGTAGCCGGGGCAAAATACCTGAATCCGAATAACCAAACCGAATCCGAACCGAAAAAGAGGAACCGAACCCAAACTAAAACCGATAAAATATCCGAACGGATCTTAAATTTCTATATCCGAATAACTGAAACCAAACCCGAACCGAACCGAGAACCAAATGAGTACCCGAAATACAATTATATACCCTTAATATTAATTATATTTAGACTTGATAACCCAAAATTACAATTATAATTCTGAAGATATGAGTTATTTTTATATTAAAATGATTGAGATACCCAAAATAACCAAAATATACAAAGTTTTTAGTTATATTTGTTAAATTTTGACCAAAATTTATTTAAATTTAACCAATTTTATTCAAATTTAACTAATTTTCATTTTATTTTTATGATTTTCCGGGTACCCGAAATTGAACCGAACCCGAATGAAACCGAACCGAACCGAAATTCTAAAATATCCAAATGGATATTAAATCCTAAACCCAATTAACCGAAAATAAAAAAAAAATAATCGTTTCGGATTCGGATATCCGAACGTCAAGGGCTGGAGCTCGTGTTGATGTGTGTATCCCCTTTTCTTTTTCTTTTTTTGTCTCGATGTGTATATCTTTCTCTATCTCCAAATATATAAGCGTCTATTAATTACTTGGTTGTGGCAAAAAGGCAAAAAAACAAAATCGAGTACAGTATATGAGTCATTGTATTACAATATGAAGTATTTATACCTCTCTTACGTATATTTATTGCGGTTAATAAGAGTTTAGAGACCATCTTTTTTTCATTTGCTAATTCTTTTGAGCTTATGATCTAACTTTTGGTTGGTATTGGTGATAAGGTTTTCTCAAATTAGAATATGCTACTACAAAAATATCAGAGCTATCTATATATATATGAAAAAAGCTCTGATAAAAAAATGGAGATCCTGAGTTGAAGCATTTCAAAGAACTATTAAAGCTATTTATAAAAAATGGAGATCCCTAGTTTGTAAAAAAAAGCTCTGATATATGTTATGGACTTGTGATGTAACCCATTCTGGCCCAAAAAGCTACGAAATTGTTATCTCGCCGGTAGATTTGGAGGTACATGAGTTGTGAATTGTGTTCAGATAAAGATGTCCTAAATCTAGACGAAGATAACATTGCTAGTTAGTTTTAAAACCTGATCCTTTAGCAGCGGAGATCAAGCCGAAATTTCTGTATTAATATTGTTTTGTTGTATATGCTTACTTGTAGAAGTAAGTCTCTTTCTCTCTTTATCCTATAAAATCCTTCCTAAAGACAAGCCTTGCCTCTCTGTGTGTGCCGTACGTGTTCTGAAGTGAAAGACCACATTCAGTCTATGTATTTGTTTTTATTTTTTGAAGCTATTTCTTTTCTCATTGATTTATATCCTTGTTGTTACTTTCCATGTGCATATAAGTGTTTGCTTTCCATCATGCCCACCTAGGTTATGGTAACAAATTCATGTAGTTTAATTGGATCTTCTCAGTGTTTTTTTTTATAAATTTTTAGTAATTTTACTAAATTAAATTTAGAAAAATATATGAAGAGAACTAATAATTAAAAAAATAATTTTGAGTCCAATAATCGGTAGTAGCTATGTATTCTAACGGCTATGAGTAATCCGACGGTAACATTTTTTATGATTTAACATAGACACGAAATTCAAAAATACTGTATAATAGATACTCAGATTTTTTTATGATGTATGTTTTTTGGTATAAACTAATCATGTAATTCATAACCAACAACTACATTTAACATATAATCTGTATAATACAAGATTCTTGACATTCAAAGTTGTCTCCGTTTTGCACAATCATCATCATATTTGGTTTATTTATCTAAATTGTCATTTTTGGATCTTTCTCATCCCTTATTCAATCTAGGCCGATAATTTTTTTTTCCTACAAAACTAGGATCAAAAGTTTAATCCATGATACCTTTATATATAAAAATATATTTTGTTTGTTTATTTATGTGTTGTATACATATTAGATGTATGATTGTTGATATTTTTGTTGTATACATTTTTTTCACTTTACCACTTTAATAGTTTTTTTGGTATGATTTGATATACAAGATAGTTTTTGTTAATTCCTGATCCTGTAGTTAAACTTTTATATTTGGTTAACATTTAAGTGTTATAGTTCATCTTGCTTATTTTCATAAAATACTATTGGAAAATAGTTGCAATTTACAAATATGTTTAATGAATTCGAGTTGAAGGCCCTATAAATAGGTTCATAAAGGTTGAGAGTCCAATCCACTAACAAACGGCTCAAATATTCCTTTTTGGATCAAGAGAGGGTCGAGTATATGACTTTAGTCATTAATTCATACGCATAATATGTCTACTGTGTATTACAGTTTAAAAAGACTAGTGGAAATTTAGTGGAATTTTTGTTTACTTTTAAGAACTCAAACTTTATTAAATCAAAATAATAGAATTAAAAGGGCATCAATTATTTTATTTTTTTACCAGAAGTGAGAAATTTTGATAAAATTGCATTCACCTCTTATGTACTACTAACAATGGTAAAAAGTTTGAATTATGCACCATCATTTTTGGCTGAAAACAGAGGAAACCATTAAATTTAGAGCTTCTCAAGAGAAGAAGAACAACAACAACAAAAAAAAAGAATTTTAGAAAAAGTAACCTGGAAAGCGAATAGTATGAAAACAAAATTATAAATTAGCTAATTGGTGTATTAAGAAAAAAGTCTGATAAATAACAGTGTAAACAAAAAAAAACTCATTTGAGAGCTAATAATATATGTAAGAGTAAATGACATATTTCTTCTCCAAAAATATCGTAGAGATCCACACGAAGTTATAGTTTCGTCCTAGTTCCCT
>PKMM01011659.1:7904-34437 GCA_002933915.1 Eutrema heterophyllum
AAATGACAATTTCTGGACCAACTCTATAACCGCCTTCTTATCTCGGAATTCTTGACGCACACTCACACCAAAACCGTCTTCCCATGGAGCTACAAACTGACTACCTTCAACAATGGGTGCTTCCGCTTCCTCATAATATTCATCACGCATACCCGATGTATCCATACTGTTATCCTCCAATACATCATCATCATCCTCTCTCACCTCCTCTTCTTCATTTGCTTGTCCGTTGTCTACGTACAACGTCAAGGCATTAGGTCATATTTCATCATCACTTCGATGGTCATAGTTTATACCATACGAGCTTTTCCCCGCTCTCGACTGTTGCGAGGGCAACTCCGGTCTAGTCATGACCTCCACATTCAAAACAGGTCTACAGTTCTCTTTATGAACGGTCATTACATAACCAGCAAGATCTTCATCATCAGAAATACTCAAATGTTCTTCACATCCAACCACCATAGGAAAGTAACTCAATTCCAATCTATCCTTACTTTCATCTAACACATGCTTCTTGTATAGCCTACCTTCTACCTTCTCTAAAGTTATCTCCTCTTTCAACACTACACTATAAATGCGCCCCTGACATTTATAATAGATGCAAACGATGCTGCTCATTCTATCCTGCGAAAACAACACCAAACAACTCAATATATACTTATAGTTGTACCCAGTTTTACACTAGTTGTTCTCAGGTATACTTTAGTTGTCCACAGTTATACGCAGTTGTCCTCAGTTATACTAGTTACACCATTTTTAATTAATAAATGATTATTCTCAGTGATACCAGTTTTACTAGTTATACTACGTTCGCCAGTTCTACTAATTGTCCCTAGTTCTCCTCGCGCAGGAACACAAATTTTATTCGATTTCGGGTTCCAATCTGCATACAATCCACAAGTCCCAATCGACCCAGAATCATTGGCTAAACAACAATGTGCAAACTCATCAATTGAATCTACCAATCCAATCCCTAAACCCAATGGGGAGCTCAATGGAGATCGACGGAGAAGCACAAACCTCGCTGGAGATCGACGACTCGCGACGGAGGCAATGACTGTTGGCCGGAGATGCGACGGCGCCGACGTTGGAGCTGGATGGATTCCTCCCGCGTCGAGTTTTCCGTTTTCTTGTTTTTTTTTTGTTTCTTTTGCCCAACCAATAGAAACGACGACCAACAAGGTATTTGGCTGGGTTTGGATAGGGCAAATTTGTCATTTTACATACTCATTAAAAGAGAGAGGGATATTGAGATTAATTTGGGGTAGTCATGGTTTTTTTTTTCCTCATAGTGCTATAGGAGATGAACATCCTTTGCCAAAGACATTCTTATGCAGTTAGCTCCTTCTTCCTTTTCTTCATCTGATGACTCCAAGACCCTCCATCAATTCCCACGTATTGAGAACGCTTGAGAAAGTTGATCCGGCAAGGATGGCTCAAGAAGAAAAACTTGCGTTCTGGATCTAACATTCATAATGTTATGGCAATGCACTAAACATTATGAACACCAAGCACAATGATCTTCAAGGTCTGAGATATGGGATCATTTTCTTCTATTGTTGTATTGTTAGATCTTGAATCATCTGAGATACCAAGCAGTTCTATATAACACAGCTATTGAATCGGTTATATATAGAGAGAGCGAGCTTTAAGAAAAACGCTTGTCCATGCCTAGATTATCAAAGCTACAGAAAGCAGAGACTAGTTTCCGCAATGGAAGAGACACTCAAGTGAAATTTGCAATTGTAAAACACATGCTCTGATCCCAGTATAACTCCAATGAACAGTCCTACTAGTGCCATATCCAAAACACACAAGCAACATCCAGAACACCCTTAGCCAAAAACGCTTGTACAAGAACCAACATCACAGTCGTTTCAATATGACTCCTATGCATAAGCTAATTCCATATAACATAAACTGGAAAATTGAGTAAATCCTGTCCATAGATTTTGCATTACGGCCAAATCAGAGTAAAACATAAGCGATAATAGCCCCAAGAATGAATAGAAATAAGTTAATTTAGTTTGCAACTGAAAATGGCGGATTGCGACTTGAAATTTAATAACAGGTTGTACCTTACAGAGTGGTATTCTTACCCATCAAGTAATATTAAGGTGGAGCCGCATAGAGTGGAGGCCTTTCACTAAATGAAATCTGACTTCTTTACCGTACAACCTCTCCTTGTACATTCTCATAAACTGCAGATTTTTCATTCCTTTAAATCTTTTATCTCTTCTCGATGTCTCTCCCATTTCTGATACTCTAAACGAAATGCCGAACACATTCTCAGCACCCTGAAAAAATATTTTAAGAGCCCTGATTTATACAAGGAAACAAATCCACTTGTTTAAAAACATATATAACGATGCTAGAACTAAAAACTTACAGATTGATCAATAAGTACGTCGCAACCCTCCCTAGTATCCATCAAGAATTGACGCTTTGCAGGCTGGTGAATTAACGGTCCAAGAACTATATCTCTGCCTATTTTTTGCAGCACATGGTGCATACTTATGACTCTCTCTTCTGATATTTGTATCAGAGACTTCTCGAATAGAATCTTAAGACCAACTCCAACATCCAACTCACTCTCTTCCAGAAAACGCATCACATTCTCATACGCCTCATTATTCAGAAAGCAAGCAATATGACGAAACAACGCTTTCTCATTCCCATTTAAACCATCGTAATGCCCTATTAATGTTTTCTCAGTCTCCTGGTTTAGACTATTACGAATCCTGGGCACCATTTCTGTTCCAACCACATCAGAAAACTCTTCTGGTGTAATATTTATTGCAAAAGAAATCTCAGCAGCCATTTTTTCCATTAAATCTGCATCGGAACCCCTGATAGGAAGAAAGATGATAGCACAATCAAAATGGAGTAAATACTATGAAGAAATGAACATCCATGAAGATAAAACTTTAGGGCTTAAAGTCAAAGCACTTACAGGTCTCGGAAATGATATCCCTTAAGTTGGTTTAGTACAGTAAAATCTGTATACCTATTGAAGGTCTGGTCTACGATCTGCTTCCTGATATGAACAGGATCCACACCATAATAAATGGGTATCACTCTTTGGCCATTCTCTTCGCGGCACTTTATGATCTCCACCAACTCATCCAAGCACCATCTCGAAGACGCGTAATATTCTGAAAGCACGACTATAGCTATTCTTGATGCTCTTATCGCACGTGAAATCATGGCCTTGCCTATCACAATCTCGTTCTCGTCGTAGATAAATGTAGTGATTCCTGTGTGACTAAATGCCTTGTACAAGTGGCTGATTAAAGTTCTGCGAACATTTATTCCACAGAAGCTTACGAAGACGTCGTACTTCCACTTGCAAGAGGAAGAAGAACTGGTAATTGAGTGTGAATGTTGTCTCTTGCTGTTCCCACTGCACTTGGAGAGTCATACCAACTCTCTTCAGTTAAAGAATCAGAGTTTGAAAAAAATATCACCTCAAGATCTTTCAGTTTCGAAATGTTTGGAGATATATATTTTAAGTTGCTGCAACCATTCATCGATATGTAATTGAGCCCAGAGATAGATTCTATCCACCCAGGAACTTCTTCAATCTCCGTTTCATCTAGAAAGAGAGATGAAATATTCCTTGAAATCTGAGGAAAACTTCTCAACTGTGAGCATCCGCTGAGATTGAGGGAATATAGAGATTTCAAGTTGACGTTGGTTGGAAGATCCTGCAGATTTTTGCATCTTTTCATGTCTAGCTTCCTCAGGCTCTTAAGATTCCGAATAGAGGAAGGAATCATCACCAGACTCCAGCAATCTCCAAGATACAATTCCTCGAGACTGGTGGCATTGGAAAGATCTGGGACTTCCTTCAGATTTTTAGATCTCCGCAGATCCATCTTCTTGAGGCTTTTAAGCAGCTGATCATAACACAAGAACACGGTAAGGGGAAATTCAAATATGTCAAACATGTCGAAAAATGGTTTCTTACAGATTTTCTGTTTCGGCCTTCATCCATTCATCTTATTCAAAAGTTTTTTGGTTTGCAAAATTTGATTACTGTATTTCTCCATTGTTATATTAAGCCTTGTGTGAAACCAATAATGAAAAAAACAAGAATAGGAGCAAATATAATGCATCGTTTCAATTGCTATATTTTAAAGCATTCGAACCTGAAAAAACTTACCTGAACTCCTTCCCACAATTTCTCAAGGTGACTATCCGGCATTCTAAGTTCAGCGAGATTTTCTGGACGAAAGTTAGGAGGCATGCATCTCATTGAGCACCCCCACCATTCCAGTAATCTAAGTTGGCGCCACATGTGGTCTTTGCCTCCCTGTAAAGGCAGCGTGACTTCTTTATCCTTCCGTAAGACCCCATAGATGCTTAGAAACCGAAGGTTTTTCATCCTCCTAAATGCTTTCTTACTAATAGAAAATGTATCCTCGATTTCAGATAAGTTCAAAAATATGCCTAACACACTTTTAGTTCCCTGAAAAAGTATTAGAAAGACCAAATGTATTAGTAACCTATACAGACATGCTTAAATATGATTGAGTGAGGAAAAATATGAATAACTAGAAACTTACAGTTCCATCAGCAAGTACATCAGAGATCTCCTTAGAATCCATCAAGAATTGACGTTCTCCAGGCTCCAGAATACATGGTTGACGGACGATTTCTCTACCCATTTCTTGCAGGAAATCGTGCATCCTAATGATCTTATCATCTGATATCTGTATGAGACACCGTTCAGCTAGAGTAACAAGTCCAACATCAACATCCAACTTACTATCTTCAAGCAATCGTATCACGTAGTCACGTGGTTTATGATTAAATAAACAAGCAATGTGACGAAGTATTGCTTTATCTTTTTCTTTTAACCTATCATAGCTGTCTCTTAATGTTTTATCAATTTGTCCAGCCATACTATATTTGAGCTTAGGCATCCTCTCTGGCCACTCCTCCTTCTTCAACCCTGCGAGGGATGAACCCAAAACGTTGAGACACAGTGGAAGATTCTCGGTGAGCCTTGCAGCTTCAATAGCAATCTCCATAAAACCGTCAGTTGGAGAATCTTGCCCGAACGCACATCGGCAGAACATCTGGAATGCTAGCTCTTCGGACGGGAAAGCCACCTCATAAATACGATCAGATTCAATTCCACGGGCCGTTAGAAGGTCCCTATTCTTTGAAATAACAACAATTCTACTTCCAGGACCAAACCACGTAGTTTTCCCCACCAAGGCATTTAAGAGGACTTGATCATCCACATCATCAAAAACCACAAGAACTTTCTTATGCCTTAACCTTTCTTCTACCGCGCCTAAATGATGTATCTCTAAGTCCTTCTGGTCCAAAACTTCAGCCAGGAACTGTTTTTGCAAGTACAGCTTCGTGTTGTAGTCGTCGGAGTTGGCCCTCGTGTAATTTTCCTTAGTCTTATCAATGAAAATACTGGGTCGAAACAGACAGGAGAGTTGACTAAAGAGAGCTCGTCCTATGGTAGTCTTACCAACTCCAGATGGACCCCAAATCCCTACCATTAACACTTTCTCTAGTTCCAATTTCAATAGTGAATTCAAGTTTTTCATGTGATCTTCAATCCCAACAAAGTCAGCAAAATCATTGGACGCTGTTGAATTCAGTTTGTTTGAAACATCGTTGACAATTTTCTCAATCATCTTTGCTTCGTCAGACCTAACAAAGATGATGACACAATAGCACAAAGATAATGTAGATACTTCAAGAATAAGAGAATTTCCAGAGAATCTTGGAAAGAAGAATCAAGAAAGTACCATTTCCGAGAATCCTCCCCGACTATGGTTGCTGCGTTGGTCAAGGCTTTCCCCCACAGAAGTTTCTCTTCCTCCGTTCTGCCTTCGCAAGTCTCTCTGAAGATTTCTCCTAAGCCGTGGGATTGTTTCTTGACATGAGAAGGATCCACTTCGTAGAAAATGGGTATCACGATTAGGCCTCGTTCTACTCTGCACTTCATGATTTCCACCAACTCATCCAAGCACCAGCTCGAACTTGCGAAGTTGTTGGAAAACGCGACAATCGAGATCCTCGATCCTCTAATGGCGTTGAAAAGCTCAGTGGCAATAGATCGACCTTTATCAATCTCATCGTCCTTGAAGGTGATTAGTTTGCGGTCGAGCTCCTTGAGAAAGTGGGAACGGAATTTGATGCGGACGTCTTCTCCTCTGAAGCTGAGGAAAACATCGTGTGGACAATTGATCGCTGGAGAAGAAGAAGCCGTGTGTGTTTGTTGCAAGTGGCTCGTTGGTATTTGAGCATGGGTCAGTGCTCTTATCGACCAGCGAACGAGCGCACACACACCCAAAAGAAAAAAGAAGACAAAGAAAAAAGAAGCCATGTGAAACGCAGAGAGAATGGGAAATTTCAGAACGGATTCTTCGGAAATCAATTTGAATACCCGACGACTTAACGGAAGACTTTGGGACAAAGGGAGTGGAAATATTCAAAGAGGTTTGTTGTTTACAGGCAATTTCGGAAAAAGCTCGGGTATTCAAAGAAATATTCAAAGACTTAAGTCAAACGGAGTGGAAATATTCAAAGAAATATAAATATTCAAAGACTTAAGACAAAGGGAGTGGAAATATTCAAAGGGAGTGGAAATATTCAAAGACTTAAGACAAAGTGAGTGGAAACATTCAAAAATTCACACATTACCTATGTACAAATTTTAAATGATCGAGAAAGTTGTAAATGATCTTTTATATTATTTGTGAAGTGATGGGCTGTGGTTCAATGCTCATTTTTGTGTGTCGTTTTGATTGTTTAGTGAAAATTACTTTTTTGCCATTAATGAAAATAATCTAATCTGATTGGTTAATCTGTAATTAAATAAAGTAATATTCCATAATTAAAAAAGAAATATATGGATCAGAGTCAGGCTTGAAAGGAAGTAGCCCAAACCAGTGTTGTTGGTCGGCAATATAATATATATGTAGCGGTCGATTGTTTTACAAAAAATATATGGCAGATGTGTTGGTTTGAGATCTAAAATTTCTTCTCCCATGTAGCAGATTTGAACCCTCCGATCTGTTTAATCGTGTATTTTTTTTTTTTTTAAAAATTAAAATTAGTTAACCTGTAATCAAATATGTGATTAGAAAATGAAATAATCTGCGATTAGAAAAAAATGGAAGTGGACCAGAAACGGACGTGGAGAGTAGCACAGCCCAAGCCCATGTTTGTGGTCGACAATATAATTTATCTTATTTAATTAATAAAAATTATATATATGATTATCGGATATTTTCCTTTTCGTTTAAGTAAATCTTTTCTTTTCCTAAATTGATTTATCTTATTTAATTAATAAAAATCATATCTATGATTATCGGATATTTTCCTCTTTGTTTAAGTAAATATTTTATTAGCGGAATGATAAAGTCGTATCTATGATTATCATATTATAGAAAAATAACAAAATCGAGTTTAAAATAATCAAAAAAGAATATTATGTGTCTATGAAATTACCATAACAAAAAAATAGAAAACATTTAAACCCTATATCTCTTTTCGTATAAATACTTTTGCATCATCACATGTTCATTACGTAATAGTTTTTTTTTCGTTTTTGTTTTAGGGTTTATTAGGTTTCTTTTCTTTATGTTATCAGCCACTTTTTTCCGTCAACTGAATTTCAATTTAGTATATGAATCGTTCCTACTTTTATATTTCCAAACGAACGATCTTGATTTTTTTTTTGTTATTTGTTAATTTCTTTGAGTTTAATATGTTGTATATGGTTGTTTGAATGTTGTTATAATTTAACGCATAATTTTCTGATTGTGTCTTTTTTCAGGTGATAGAGAAGAAGGTTTCCGAAACAGAGGAATATGAAGAAAAACTATCAAAAGGTGATTCGAATAGTCTCGATCTTTTTCTTTGGCATGCTTATTTTTACCTGTTTTTATTTTATAAACATGGCTATAGTTCTTCAAACAATCCTAAATCTATTAGGCCGCAAGTCTCCTTCTTTGACCTCCGCTTTCTGATCGCTGGCTTCCTTCCTCTTTCCTTAAAAAAAGGTTCGTCTAATATTTTCTCTCTTTTCTCTCTCTCTTTCATGCTTCCTCTCAAATCTAAGATTTCATTCACTGTTTTATTTTTTCTATGTTTCTCTTACTAGGTATAGATTCTCTCTTCTATTGTTTTTGTTGTTTGTTTTGTTCTTTAAATTACTTTTGATCAATGCCTCTTTGTATGTGGAGTGCATTGAGATTGTCTATTCCAAATCTTATCCGTAATCGCATGTCCATATATCCGCGTATCAACGATTTCGTGTTTTGACGTTTGAATTGATTTGTCTTTTGGATTTTCCGAATTAGGGTTTTTGTTTTCTTATTTCCGGAGTTTTGATTTACGTTTGGGTTCATGATGACAGAGGAGTATTTATCGTTTCAGCCTTACGATTGATTCCCAACGAATGACAAAAATCATCAAAACCTCATCTCGGTTTGATCTGTTCTGTTCTCTCTGTTTTTTTTTTTTTTTTTTATCTTCTTCAGTTTGAAAACTTTTACCTCTTCAGATTGAGAGAGATGGACTCATCGATTGGATAATTATTGACAGAGAGGTGGATTTTTTATCTGATTTATTGGAAAATTCTGAATTTTCGTTTTGGTATTTGTTTAATTGGAAATTTAACAGCTTTGGGTTTTTGTTTTCGTGATTTTGGTGTGATGTCTTCAAGATCTCTCCTTTTTTGTTCACTTTATTTAGTTCTGGTTTTCGTTGCTTTTTTTATCCATGTTCTTTTGATTCACGTTGCTTTCTTTTTTATCACTGAACTGATTACTTTAAATGATAGATTAAGCTACTTTTTCTAGAGTTTATATTTAATATTACATATGTCTTCACCTTTCGGTTTGGGAATTGATGCAAGTTAGATAGGTTTCAGCTTCAATTCCTTCATCTTCATTTGTTTTGGTGCTGTAAATTTGCTGTTTTATAAGTGATTTCCCACAGACTTAGTTTGTTTTCTGCAGGTTTCTAGATTTAGCAACTTACTTAATTTATTTGAAGTTGTTTTCAATGTAATTTTGCTATTTTTGGATAGTGGTTATTAGGTTTTACGAGGAATTTGGTCTTTCGAAAAAAGTTTGGTTTTCAACCGTGTTGTGTTTATAGAATTTGGATAATTGTTGGGTCTCACAATTTTATGCTTTTGTCTGGGAAGGTTTCTTCGGCTGTGTTTATTAATTCTTGGTCTTCTCTGTTTTTTGGCATTGTGTTACAGGGACAAAAGAGGTGGGATTTTGTGTGTATTGTGCAAAAGGAGATGAACTTAGGAAGAGGTAGCAGCATTGGCATGGTGCAGAAGCAGATGAACTGAGGTAATAGATATATTGTTTTTATTCAAGAGGGTCTAGATAATGGTTTCTCAATTCTCACCTTCGGGAATTAAATTTATATATACTAAGTTATTTCTAGCACAAAACCAAGACATATACTAAGTCAATTTTTTCTTTAATTATGAGTAACGAGCTTACTAATCATAAGGTTTCACATACGTTCTTTTCTTAGCCAATCACCATGACCAGCAAGATTTCGTGATTTAGCTGCATCAAGTCCGAGTCCCTATTATTCTATTGGACCCATGAAGAGGATAAATGAGAGCAGAAGCGATTCAGATAAATCATTGTCTTCTCTTTGAGTCAAACAAGAATGCAATGGCCACATGAGACTTTTTGGGAGTACAAATATCAGCAAAGAGTCGGAATAGGAAATTCAGCTTATGTAACTCGGGGAATGTTCCTGCGATTATTTAGAAAACAAGTTTGTAGCTCATGTACAAGCCATTGAGATGGAAGATAATGAAGGTGTGAGAAGCAATGTATGTGCATTGGAGTATAATGATGCCATGGAAGTGCATGCCACATTGTTATCGTCAAAAACAAAGGCCAGAGGCAAAAAAGACAGAAAATGCACCGGTTAAATTAAACATCATCTGGGCAATCAGAGGAGTGATGGATTAGAGAAAGATGGGCCATCTTTTGGTCTTAGATTGTGGTGAATCTTCTGCTGTTAAGTTACGTGTGCATATTGATATTTGGATGTATGTTTGGTGTATTTTATTATATATACATTTTAATGAAGTAAAAAATGTTAGTGATTAAGCCAAAGTAAATAAAAATTAATGGCTCTAATGGTTCGATACTTTATAATAATGACAATTTATCCTCTCATAATTTTTTAATTCTACATTCAATAATTTAAAATAAAATTCACATTAGAGACGAGAGTAATTGTAGTAGTAAGCTTGAGGTTGATCTGATGGTGAGAAATCCTTTCATTTAGTATTTTAGCTATCAAGAATCTGAATCTTGCAAATGTACTATAACATCATTGTTCTGTCGATCGGTTCCGCCAACGATGCCCCATCCCTCGCAGGAATTTCTGTTATTCTTATTTTAAACTCTCAAGCACGAGATAAAATCGTGGTAATGTTTTTGTGTCTAATGACAAAGCCTTTAAGTGTGGTCATTTTTATTAGTTCCTTTAGATATGTTATTCGTCATTGTTTTCTTTATCCTTCATATTATTATTATTATTTGTGAAATGTATGCGTTGAGAATGAAAGTTACTCTTATACCTTTTATGAAAATACATTCCCTAAATCGACTAATCTTTTTAAATTATCGCCTATTCAAAAAAACCAATTTTTGTGTGTAGCAAAAGGAAATCTGTTTTTTTGTTTATTTTAAATCGAAAACATAAAAAGTCAATATTTTATGAATGAAATGATAAAATCGTATCTATGATTATCGGATTATAGACATTTAACAAAATCGAGTTTCAAATAACCAAAAAAGAATATTTGGTAATATATATGGAGAATTATCATAACCAAAATATAAAAAATGCCTAAAACCTAAATCAATTTTCGTATAAATACTTTCCGTCTCCTCTCATATTCGTAATGTGTTAGTTTTTTTCGATTTTGTTCTAAGGTTTAACCAATTTTCTTTTTCGTCGTTTAGGTTTTAGTTTAGTTTATGAATGTTTTTTTTCTTATTTCAAAACGATAGATCTTGATTTCTTTGTTTTTCCTATATTTGATATGAAACTGATAATTTTATTTTTATTTTTTAGGGCATGTTGGGTGAAAGTGAAACAAATAGAAGAAAGAGCAAGCGATTAGAAGCCGAGAATAAATCCGGTGAAGTTATTCGAGTAATTCGTATCTCTTTGTTTGGCCATGCTGAATTTTCTTTATATATGGTAAACCTGATCTTTTGATTTGTTTTCTTCTGTGAAACGTGGAAGAAGGTCTCATAATATAGGAAACTAAGGTAACGTAACCGAAAAAAATTATTCTGAGTGATATCTTTGTTTTAAAAAATTCGTTGTTTATTTGGTATTTTAACTTTTTCTATGGAACATGAGATAAAACTTCAAAACAAAGAAAGACAGACGATCAAAGCTTAAAATAAATAAATAAAAGTTATTCAGAAAATTATCCAGTGTTATTTAATCTTTTTGTTTTGCCATGTTTAAAAATTGTTTCGTTGAATCTAATCTTTTAACTTTGTTGGCTCACAAATATTAATTTTGATTGATTTGTAAGTTTTTCTGTTGTATTTCTATTTTATAAGAGCTGTTCGACGGCTTTTGCATAAAGCTCTTCGTTGTCGAGTTACAACCATGTAAAATCTTTCGTTTCATCTTCCGGTAGAACAATCTTTGGGTTGTAAGTGTAACGAAGCTGCTCTGTTGAATAAGAAAAGTGTTCATGTGGCTGATGAGTCTTGGGTTAAATTTGTTTTTCTGATAGACTGATTTCATCATATATGTCTATAATAATCACTATCTTAATTGAGTATACAACGAGCTGATTCTGAGCTTTGTGTCCATATGTGCTTCTGCTTTGTCTGAGCTCACAACGAAACTTCGCTTAATGAAAGAGAAGTAATTGGTTGCTTTGCTTCCAGTATGTTTTGATATCAAGGCAACGAAGAAGAGGAAAAAGAAGGAGAGAGAAAAAGAGAAGGATATATACTAAAATGAAGATGAAGGTGATTCTTATGTCATCTAATCGTTTGATCAATTCTTTTAGTTGTCTTCTTTTCTTAGATGTGTTTGTTAGTTATTTAAGATAGGTCGACATTGTTATGTGATCCTTTGTTTTGTATTTCAAAATTTTGTTCTAATCTACACAACACAAGGAGGAGAATAAGAACAAGAAGAAGAAGATGATGATGATCGGGTTACGATTGTGATCTTGATGATATACGGAATAATAAGGTTTTATGATCTATGAGCCAGATTTGCTCTGTTCTTGATTTTCATCTTCACATTTTGGTTTACTCTAATTTTCTTTTTCTATGGTTTAGTTTATTTGTTACGTCTTTATCTATTCAAATATTTCTCTATTATTCTAGAAATTTTTACCAAACAGAATTTACTTTGCTCTACTCCACCATCGATTATACGATCCACCATCTAATGGTAAGGCATAACCGAATCGTCACATTGAAAAGCTGACGATGATCATTTCGGAAGAAAAAGAAAGGATTTTTTTGCTCATTTGTACAAGCGATTAGTTGCATAGCTTTACCGCCAAAATCTCTGCATGATAGGATGAGTCCCACTCCAATACAAGCTGTTGTTTGTGTTATATCTATTTGAGCACTTCGATGTATGTATTCCGTATTTGTTTCTACGCTTTGTTAAGTTTAGCTAAATTATCAATCAGATTTCTTCAATTAACTTAGATTCAACTCCTTCCTCGCAATTCAAATCTTTGTCTTCTAAGAATTAAGTTATGTAGGATAAGAACAGTTTGAAAGTGAATATAAACAACCTCTAAATTGAGCCATGTGCTTCCAATGTCCTATGAAGTGCGGTAAGTTTCATCTTAAGACTTGCTTATTACAATTTACGTTATCAAATTAAGCTCATCTAACTCTTCTTAGTAATGTTGGTTTTGTGTCTCACATCAAGTATTTTGATGCAATCATAGGGAAACTAGAAATTTCTCGGAATGTGTTTTTTATTGATAAGATGAAAAGTATGGAAAAACAAATATATGAGCACAAATATCTTGTGAAACGGCACAAAGTTCTTTTTATTAATTGAGGAATTCTATTTCCTGTTTTTCGTACTATTCTAGACAAATTCATGGTCCAACACTTACATGTGCTTTTGACATTTGGAGGATAAATTAAAATTGGAGTAGGCGATGGATTGGGATGGCTGGTGATTGGAGATCATGATCTTTGTTACACATAAAACACAGAAAGGTCAGGAATCATGAGACTCAAACACATCAAAATATGTTTGGGTTAAAGCTTTGGATTAAGATCTCATGGATTTTAAAGTATGATTGGTTTAGTACGAGAACCAAATTAAGAACTCATTTTGTAGTTAAATGTCAATTAAAACATTGGTAGTTATTTGAGTCGTTAACCAATTATATATATATATATTTTTTTTTTTAATAAGGTGCAGAGGGAGACGAGTGGCATGGGTTAATGATGAGGATGGTGTTGAGGATGGTAGTGAAGTAGTTAGTATTTGATTTTTAAAAAAATTATTTTACATCATTGTATATAAATATCTTTTGCTTAGCTCTTTGTTACTTTGGTGTATAATTAATTGCAAGAGGAGGATGATACTATGTTTGATTCTTTTAAAGTTATCTTACATCACTGCATATAAATATCTTTCATTTAACTCTGTTAATTATTTTGATGTAAAATAAAATGTAGAATGAGGACTATTACTAAAAAATTGAAGTTTGTTGCAATAGTATAAACTATATATATGTATGCAAAGAAAGATAAAGAAGAGCAGGAAGAGGAAGAAGAAGAAGAAACAGATGATGAAGAAAAATTCGGAAAATACGAGGACAAAGACGTTGAAGATGAGGAAAGAGACTAGAAGATGAAGATTACAATGTATGAGAAGATGAAGATGAGAAGGAGGCTGAGAAAAACCAGAAAAATAACAAGACGAAGAAAACAAGTACGATGAATTAAGAAGAAGATGGATAGCACGAAATAACGAAGAATGATAAGAATAATGAGATGAAGAAGTTGAAGAAGAAAAAGAAAAACCGAAAGATGAAGAAAAAGAAGTTGAAGAAGAAGAAATACAAAAGATGATGTAGACAAAGTAGAAGGAGGTAAAAATGAGGAAGAAAAAATTAAATAAGTCAAAAAATATGAAGAAGAAGAAGAGGAGTAAAATTTAGAAAAAAACAAAAGAAGAAGAAGAAGAAGTCGGGGGATACGAGGAGTCGATGAAAAAGAAGTCAAAGACGATGAAAAAGAAAAAGGGAAATACGAGAAAGAAGAAAAACCGAAAGATAAAGAAGATGAAGCAGATGAAGAAGACATAGACGAGAGAAGTAAAAATAAGAGAAAGCAGAAAAATCAGAAGAATAAAATGAAGAAAAATGGAGGGAAAAAAAGAAGAAGAAGAAGGAAAAGAAGACAAAGATGATTAAGAAGAAGAAGTAGAAGACGAAAACGATGAAGAGGAAGATGAAAAAAATGAAAGATAAAGAAGAGCAGGAAGAAGAAGACGAAACTGATGAAGAAAAAGAAGTAGAAGAAGAAGAAATACAGAAGATGAGGTAGACAAAGTAGAAGAAAGTGAAGATGAGAAATAAGAATTTAAATAAGTCAAAGAATATGAAGAAGAAGAAGAGGAGTGAAAATTGGAAAAAAAAAAAACAAAAAAAAGAAGAAGTCGGGGGATACGAGGATGGTAAAAAAGAAGTCAAAGACGATGAAAAAGAAGAATGAAAATACGAGGAAGAAGAGGAAGCATATGAAGAAGAAGAAGAAGAAGAAGAAGTAGAAGAGGAAGAAGACGTACACGAGATAAGTAAGAATACGAGAACACGGAAAAATTAGAAGAAGAATATGAAGAAAAATCGAAAGAAAAAGAAGAAGAAGTCAAAGAAGACAAAGAGGATAAAGTAGAAGAAGTAGAAGTCGAAGACGATGAAGAGGAAGATGAAAAAAAATGAAAGATAAAGAAGAGGAGGAAGGAAAATTCGGAAAATACGAGGAAAAAGAGGTTGAAGATGAGGAAGGCGACCGGAAGATGAAAATGATAAAGTATGAGAATGTGAAGATGAGGAAGGAGGCTAAGAAAACCTGTAAAAATAAGAAGATGAAGAAGACAAATACGATGAATTAGGAAGAAGATGGATAGGACAAAATAACAAAAACGAATACAGATAAGAAGATGAGGAAGTTTAAGAAGAAGAAGACAACATGAAGATGAAGAAAAAGAAGTAGAAGAAGAAGAAATTCGGAAGATGATGTAGACAAAGTAGAAGATGAGGAATCAAAATTTAAATAAGACAAAAAAATATGAATAAGAAGAGGAGGAGTAAAACTTGGAAGAAAAAAATAAGAAGAAGATGTCGGATACGAGGATGGTTAAAAAGAAGTCAAAGATGATGAAAAAGAAGAATGAAAATACGAGGAAGAAGAAAAACCGAAAGGTATAAAATAGGAAGCATATGAAGACGAAGTAGAAGAAGAAGAAGAAGACGTAGACGAGATAAGTAAGAATAAGACAAATAATAAAAATCAGAAAAAGAAATGAAGAAAAAATGAAAGATTAAAAAAGAAGAAGAAATTGAAGAATACGAAGAGGATCAAGTTAAAGAAGTTGAAGTTGAAGACGATGAAGAGGAAGATGAAAAACATGAAAGATAGAGAAGATGAGGAAGAAGAAACTGGAGCTGATGAAGAAGAATTCGGAAAATACGAAGACACAAATGTTGAAGATGAGGAAGGATACCAGAAGATGAAGATGACAAAGTATGATAATGTGAAGATGAGGAATGAGACTAATAAAAAATAGTAGAATAAGAAGACAAAGAAGACAAATACGATGAATTAGGAAGAAGATGGATAGCATGAAAAACGAAGAGGAATAAGGATAAAAATATGAGGAAGTTGAAGAAGAAGAGGCATAAGAAGAAGAATTTCAGAAGAGGATGTATACATAGTAAACAAAAAAACAACTAAGAAATTCGAGCCCACGTTAAATAGAGATAAAAATAACAACTAATAAAAAAAATTGATCCTAATATATTTTAGTTTTAATTTGGTAAGATATTTTTCTAGCGACTAAACAATGTACCTCCGAATAATTCTGCCAAAAATTTAAGAGTTTATTTTCGAAAATATCTCAGCCAATAATTTAAGAGTTTTTTTTGTTCTTAGTTGTTTTTTTTATCTCTATTTAAGTAAGACAAAAAAAATATGAAAAAACATGAGGAGTAAAAATTGGAAAAAAAAACTAAAGAAGAAGCAGAAGAAGAAGAAGTCGGGCAATATAAGGATGGTAAAAATGAAGTCAAAAACGATGAAAAAGAAGAAGGGAAATACGAGGAAGAAGAAAAACATGAAGATAAAGAAGAGGAAGCATATGAAGAAGAAGTAGACGAGATAAGTAAGAAGAGAAAGCGGAAAAATCAGAAGAAGACGTAGACGAGATAAGTAGAATAAGAAAAAGCGGAAAATCAAAAGAAGAAGAAGATGAAGAAAAACCAAAAGAACAAAAAAAGTCAAAGATGATAAAGAAGAAGAAGTAGAAGACGAACACGATAAAGAGGAAGATGAAAAAAATGAAAGATAAAGAAGAGCAGGAAGAAGAAGACGAAAATAGTGAAGAAAAATTCGGAAAATACGAGGACAAAGACGTTGAAGATGAGGAAGGAGACCAGAAGATGAAGATGACAATGTATTAGAAGATGAAGATGAGAAGGGGGTTAAGAAAAACTAGAAGAATAAGAAGACGAAGAAAACAAGTACGATGAATTAAGAAGAAGATGGATAGCATGAAATAACGAAGAAGGATAAGGATAATAAGATGAGGAAGTTGAAGAAAAAGAAGAAAACCGAAAGATGAAGAAAAAGAAGTAGAAGAAGAAGAAATACAGAAGATGATGTAGACAAAGTAGAAGAATGTGAAGATGGGGAATAAGAATTTAAATAAGTCAAAAAATATGAAGAAGAAGAAGAAGTCGGGGAATATGAAGATGGTAAAAAGAAGTCAAAGACGATGAAAAAGAAGAAGGGAAATAAAAGGAAGAAGAAAAACCAAAAAATAAAGAAGGATAAGCAGATGAATAAGAAGTAAAAGAGGAAGAAGATGTAGACAAGATAAGTAAGAATAAGAGAAAGCAGAAAATTAGAAGATCGAAGATGAAGAAAAACCGAAAGAAAACAAAGAAGAAGAAGTCAAAGAAGACAAAGAAGAAAACATCAAGATGAAGAAAAAGAAGTAGAAGAACAAACTAACAATAAATAATAAGAAGAAGAAGACAAAACGTTGAAAAATGAATGAATGAATACGAGGAAAAAAACGTTGAAAAAGAGGAAGGAGACCAGAAGATGAAGATGACAATGTATTAGAAGATGAAGATGAGAAGGAGGTTAAGAAAAACCAGAAGAATAAGAAGACAAAGAAAACAAGTACGATGAATTAAGAAGAAGATGGATAGCACGAAATAACAAATAAGGATAAGGATAATAAGATGAGGAAGTTGAAGAAAAAGAAGAAAACCGAAAGATGAAGAAAAACAAGTAGAAGAAGAAATACATAAGATGATGTAGACAAAGTAGAAGAATGTGAAAATGAGGAATAAGAATTTAAATAAGTTAAAGAATATGAAGAAATAACGAAGAAGGATAAGAATGTGAAGATGCGAAGGTATGAGAATGTGAAGATGCGAAAGGAGACTAAGAAAAACCAGGAAAGATAAGAAGACGAAGAAGATAAATACGATGAATTAGGAAAATGATGGATAGCACAAAATAACTAAGATGAATAATGATAAGAAGATGATGAGTGAAGAAAATGAAGAAAATTGGATGATGAATAAAAAGAAGTATAAGACGAAGAAATTCATAAGAGGATGTAGACAAAGTAAAAGAAGGCGAAGATGAGGAAGGAGTCTAAGAAAAACCAGGAAAAATAAGAAGACCAAGAGACAAATACAATGAGTTAGGAAGAAGATGGATATGACAAAATAGCAAAAAAGGATAAGGATAAGAAGATCAGGAAGTTTAAGAAGATGAAGAAGAAATTCGGATGATGTAGACAAAGTAGAAGATGAGGAATCAGAATTTAAATAAGTTAAAGAATATGAATAAAAAGAGGAGGAGTAAAAATTGGAAGACAAAAAAGGAAGAAGATGGCGGATAATACGAGGATGGTGAAAAAGAAGTCAAAGATGATGAAAAATAAGAATAAACTAAAATTAATGCATGTTTATGTGATCATGTCAAAAACATTAATTGTTTCTGATGTTATGAAGAGTTGCAATGTTGATAACACCATATTTTACATCTTTTTAAGGTTTGTTTTCATAGGTTTTTAATCCCACTTTTTATAGTTTTGGAATCTTTTCATGCATTCTAGTCTCATTTCATATTGACTTGCATTTTAGAAGTCCTAGAGAGTTTTGTGTCGTTTTTGGCTTGCTGGAGCCATTTTCAGGTGTTTTTGGAGTTGGAGAAGTTAGAGGAGTGTGGATAGCAACCACAGAAGGTCAATGGGGCAAGAAGAGCAAGGAAAACATGAAGGAGAGGCTGTCAAGCCATTCTATCGGCCAGTTGACCGATATAAGTGACCGATAGAATCACATAATGATAATACAAAGATGTCACTTCTGTCAAGCTCCTGCCAAGCCATTTTATCGGCCATTTGGCCGATAAGAGCTGACCGATAAAAGCATCAAGTATATGTGTCTAGAAGATCGACTCGGATGGAAGCCTTCCCTTTGGATTTAGCTTTGGATCTCTTCATCAAAGTTGTAGGGAATTCCGACCAATTTCCGACCATTCTAAAAGAAGATACAGCCGATTAAGTGGACACATATCAGCTCTTCCACGAAGGAGGATGCTTCCGAGAATGAAAGCTCCCTGGTGAAGTTTATATCGGCCATATGGCCGATAAAGTGGCCCGATAAACTGCCAATCCGGACCAAAAACACATTTTAATACATTTTTCTATAAATACCCCACTTAAGTTGTAATAAACATTAAGTTTTCTTCCTCACACGAAAAGTCTTCTTCTTTTGAGACTTTGGAGAGCTCAAGAACACCCCTTGGTGTTTTTGAATGGATCTTCATGTATATGCCACATAAGGGAAGATTTCTTCACTTTTGTTATATATTATGTCTATTTGATTCTTCTTCTTTCTTTTATATGGTTTACTTTTGTGATTTGTGTTGTTTTTGTGAGTTGACTTTTCTGTGTTCTTCATGTTTTTGGTGTTCTTGTGAATAGCTTTTTGTTGGATCATGTTTAGGCTTGATTTGGATGGTTTGATGATTGCTTGTTGATGTTTAGGCTTAGATAACCGTTTGTTCACATGTTTATAAGTGATCTTAATGCTAGAGTTGAATTAGCTACTCAATTTCTAGATCATGGTCGATTTACACTCGGAAGAGGTTTGGTAGATTGTCTAGAAGATTTCTAAACGTGCTTTTCATTCTTAACCGATGGCCATCGTGATTAAGGTGAATTGTTGGCTTAAAAGTGACTTACGTTTTATGCTTGTTGATAATTTGGTTGCAATTGAGAGATTAGCTAATTCAAGTAATCAACAAAGGGTTTAGCATCATGGGAGTGAGTTAAGCTATTTGTGTGTTCCTTGCCAGAGAATGAATTGCATTGAATGTTTATGCATCACTAGTAAATTGTCTTGATGGTTAGATAATGGTGATTTAGGATTATCTTGGATAATTCTTTCACTTAGGTTCTTAGGTTGGTTCTTAATGCTAGATTTGATAAGATAAATCAAAGTTTAGTACTACACCTAGATTAGGTAGTTCTAGTTTGGCGTGACAACCCGAACTAGAGGTACACCTTAGGATTTTTGGTCTCATCCCATGCATTAAGGATATATTCGAGTAAACGGTGTTAGTGCTAGATTAGGTTCGTTCATTCGAGTCTTGAACTTAGGCATTTCACACCCGGAAGGAGTTAGATGAATTGCTTGAACCAAATCTTTTGTGAGCTTTACATATCATTCACAATCGGCCATTGTAGTTTGTTGTGTTTAGTGAACTAATTGGACTTGTGATTAATGCTCATCGACTATCTTTGATTGCAAACAAGAGTTTATGATAATCGGGTAATTGATGAAGAGATTGATACCACGGGAGTGGATTAGTCTTAAGTTTGTGTTCCATGTTCTAAGATAGTGTTTAATGCTTCCGAATGATTCAGTGTTTAATTGTTAATCATCTCTTCGATAGTTTAAGCCATGATCCAACGCATTTCTTTTGTCATTTATTTTCTTTCGTTTATTTTCTTTCTTGCATTTTGATATTTTTCTTCTTTCTTTTTGAATAAAACATAAAAACGTTTTTGCTCTAGCTTAATCTGTTTCTCGTATATTTGGTGTGTAATCTTTATTCTCTATGGGATCGATTCTAAAGTGCTACATCGACATACCGTTATGATTGCGGTAATGTGTGCACTAGGTTAATTGGTGCGGGTAAAACACACGAAATCAAATGTTTATTTATTTCTATGAATCTAGAAAAAGGAAATACAGACAGTCACAAATATAACCTAATCAATATCCATCTTTATATCAAAAATTATGCTTATATATACACGATCGACCAAAAGTTTTTAAAAAAAAGACTCTTATAGATTCAAACACTTTCTCGCCTCGAAACTGTTCGTTTAATAATGGCCGATTATTCGTTGGTTCATGAATTGCTCCCAAAAGTTAAAGATGCATAATCTAATATTCCTTTTAAAACGTTTAGTAGTAATGTCGTCTTACTTTTATTTGTGTTGTGTTTTGTGTTTTCGCTATTGTTCTTGAATATTTTAATTTGGTATGTTTACGGATTTGATAATTGTTTTATGCATTTATTCAAAATTTGTTTTGTTTTAATGTAGATTTCTTTGTTATTACTGTCTAAATTTACGAGTCAGTTAAGAGAACTGAAATTATTTGTTTTATAGTTTCTTATTACTCAATGTTCAGTTAAAATAATTAGAAAATTAAGTATGATGTTAATTTTAGCTCATAAGGAGAAAGTATGCCCGCGCTTGGCGCAGGCCACCACCTAGTTATATATAAAATTATTTAGTATATTTATTTGTAAGCATTATATTTATATTTATAATATAATTTTTAATAATTATTTCATATTTCAATTATATTTTTATTTAAAATATTATTTTAAAATAATTGAAAATTAAAATAATGATAAATATTAGTTTTAAAAGTATAAAATTTACACTTTAATATAAACATAATTTTTTGATATTATTTAACAAAGTAAATTAGTCATATAAAATTATTTTTATTTTTTTGATATTTTAGAAGTTAATGTTTAATTAAAAATTTCATATGAAATCATAACCATAGAGAGAATGAGCATTTGCAAAGCATCTGCAGTTTTTTTAATGTTTTTCTAAATATTTTATTAAACAAAAATTAATTGGTTGATAAAAGGTTTAATGTATTTTTAAATGTTTTATTAATCAACGCATTGTCTCTTCGAATCCATTTATGACCATTGCAGCTTTGGGCTCCGTTTGTTGGGTTTCGGCTTATATCGGCCCAATATGCTTTTGTCATTAAATATGTTTACTTGAACGGTATCATCTCGGGCTTGTGAGAAAGCTTATATTTGAGCCGAAGTGTTTTCTCTAATAATTCTTACCTGGAAATCGGTTTGAGAGTTAGTGCTTAAGTTTACTCAAAGTTCCTCGAGCTTAAGCTCTAGAGGATGTCAATTGTTGTTTACGATTGGAAATGAACTCGTAGATCCTTTGTGTCATCTTCTTTAATATATGCACAAACACACGAGAGTTGCGAGCGAGTGTTTGAGAAAAATATCAAATCTCGGAGCTAAGAACCAACATGTTATAAATATTTGTTGGGCTCTACAAACCCATGTCTCATTCCTACCATTAATATGAGATTTATCCGTTTTGGCCTAAATTATCAAAACCGCAAGGATATTTGTTGTTCGGCTCATTTCCAAAATAACTCATACTAATTAAAGTTGAATTTGTCTAGTTTTTATCTTAGGCTATTTCGTAAATAATTTGGAAAGCAGGCTTTAAATCGATGATTTCTAGATGTTTGAACAACTTGATTGATTGCTTATTTGCTTGAGAGATAATAGATGGAACATGATTAAAGAGAAAAGTGATGTAGACTTATGTTCAATTTTTAGTGTTTTGTTCGATTCACAAAATACCTTTTCTCAGGTCATATTTTATCAGCTGATTTCTCCTCTCCACCTACTCTACAGTATCTGCTTTTACATTTTTTCTTTTTTCATGTAATATAAATTTTACTTCCCTTTTTCTTGTCAAAAAAATATTTGATTTACTCTAATCAATTTTTACTTGATTTAGTTTTTTTCTCGATCAAATTTACTTTCCTAAAACTAATTCAAATATATATTAAACTTATTGATCTTGATAATATGAAATACATAGAAAATATAAAACATTAATTTCCATGAAACAAAACAGAAAAAAAAACAATTGTTCTTTGACATCTTTGTTATAATTTTAATGAAGTTGTTTGAGTTAAAAAAAAATGAAAAATCAATTTTCATCAAAGGGAAGAAGTTTTTTTTTTTGTCAATAGAATAAATACTTAGAACGGTTCAAAAACTCAAACCGGTGATACCGAATTTATATAAGCAATATCAATAGGGTAGACACGAGCACTATGTGCTAACTTGTCCGCATTTGTGTTGTTCGCGTGTGGAATGAGCGAGATAAAGAAAAAAATAAACACATCTTTACTCTTCACGAATTCCTCCAGATGTAGTGAGAAACCATGCCACTCCTCCGGTGTAAACACCATCTTCACCAGTTCGGAATAGTCTATTGCAAAAAATATCGCCGTCTTCTTATTTGCAAAATACAATGCATGGCTCATATGAGTGCTTCTAATTCAGCGTGTAAAGGAGAGAGACTTATTTGTAGATTCTGCGCCCCCATTAGCGATCCATCTACATCTTGAAAACAATATCAACCTAGTCCGGAAAAAATATTTGTTTCCTTCCATGAACCATCTACGTAACACCAACACCCTACATTAACCAAGATTACCGAAGGATGAGCCGTATTTTAGGGCACCATGTTGTGATCTATAATTTGTGCCGACTCCTAAATATTTGTCTCACTATCCGCAATCTTAAGAACCTCTTGTGGATCTCTATCCAAATTTGAAAAAACCTTACCATTCTTTGCTTTCTAGATATTTCAAATGATCAGAGGAAAATTTTTATATTCTGATTATCTTTCAAGAAATGCCAGAAAAGATAATCAAAATTCGAAAAAACCGATGACATTGGGAACACTCTTGGAGGCGTTGGTACTTGAGAAATAACTCATGTTTGTTATGTCAAAGGGCATTCCAAAAGGGCGTGATTAATTGCTTCTTTTTCTGCTCCACATCGTGCACATTGTGTATCGCAATGAATTTCTTTACCTCACTGATTTGCTGAAACCAAAAGACATCCCAATATGAGTTGCCAAAATAAAACGACGTATTTTTGGAGGATTTTTCGGCTTCTATGTATATGCTTGTAAGTTGTAATTTTGTGAGGTCTGGTCCATAAAATTGAATGTTATGACCTATAGATGGAAGAAGTATGTTTTGGTATTACACGTTTACAACAACACCCCATCCCCAATATTTATCAAAACTTTATACATTTTGACCTAAAGTCTTCTTTCACTATCAATCAAGAGCATCGCTGTACAACAATAACTTCTCCAGCCTCATCACAACCAAAAATCCCCAAATCCCACAAAATGGAAATTCAATAATCCCAAAAAAAGAAGGAAAATGATTTTGTATGTTCAAAGGACTTACTTACAACAAACAGGACATCTGATCAATCCATTCTCATTACAATCTGGACATCTGTGAAATCCATACTCTGTTTCTTCTTCTTCTTCTTCTTCCTCGTTATACACTTTGCAGCTCCCTGAACATGTCTCACACGGCACAAACCGAATATCTCCACAAGCCTCACATTCATTCCCGCAACCCGTTACGCCATCTTTGATCTTTTCGCAGCCTTCTATAAGCTTCTCGAGTGTCCCATTTTCATTCAACTTCTTTATCTCCTCGACTCCGCCAATATACTTGTTCCCCAAGAAAACTCTAGGTAGGGTTATTCCAACGCCATTGATGAATTCATCCCTCAATAGCTTCTTCAGCTCATCTTTGAAACCCGAATGCATCGATACATCGCGCTCATCGAGACGAATCCCCAAGCTTTTTAGTATTATTCGGACATTGCAACAGTCTTCGTATGTCTTCCTTATACCTCTAAGGCTTGTGAAGTAAAGTATCACCTTGTCTGACTTTCTTTTGCAGTTTGCTTCTTTTTCTTCATCTGATGACCCGAATTGCGGATTCGTTTTCATATCGGGAATCCGGATATGAAAAGGATGATCGTTTGGGAGTTCTTGAAGCGATTTCCTGAAAGTCGAAACGATCTCAGGAGGATCCAAATCATCAAATCTGCTATTGGGTTTCACATTATCATGAAACCTTGATTTGGGTCGATCAAACGGAGCAGGACAATCATCATCGTCATCATTACAAGGTTGGATACGAACAACATCAAACGAGAAGCTTCTCAAATGATTCGGTGATCGTAAAGGGCTAACATCTTCAAGACCTTCCATCAATTCCCACGTATTGATCGTCTCTGGCTCTCCCGGAGGCGTCACAATCGGAGTTTTAGGCACACTCTTAGGGATTTTCTCGTTCATCATACTTGACCAAACCTTGGCTTCGATAATCTTAGCCTGCAAATTCTCCCTGTCTTGAACCTCGAGATCCTTCTTTTCCTCATCGCCGTGATGAAACCCATTACCGGAGATTAGCTTCTTCTCACCCAATTCGTCGGAGAGGAATCGCTTCTCGTTGATGCCTTCCAGGTGTTTGTGAATATGCCTGAAAGGAGAATCACAGAGGCTAAGAGATCCGATAGTGGAGGAAGTGAGAGCCACCGTGTGATAGCTATCTCCGGAATGTTGCGCCGGATGATGAACGTGCATTGAATAGCTTCGCGGCACAACCACCGGAGATAACCCTCCACCACAATTACGGCAACGCTTTCGATGCTTCGAGCTTGCACAACCCATTTTAATCAAAAAAAAACAGATCAATCAATCAAAAGCAGAGGAAGAAGAAAAGGAAAAAAAAGGTTTGATTTTGAGACCGAGATTGACGCAAGGATTAGATTTGGAGACAAAGGGTTTGCTAAATTCGATGAGATGTCATAAAATTTGGCGAGATTTGTGAGAAAAGGTAAGCGACAGTTAGAATGCGATCTAGAAAAAGACGAAAGAAAGAGAAAGCAGAGCTTTTTATTTTCTTTTCCTGAGAAACCGACAGATCGTAAAAAAACAAAATCTGAAATTCTGTGTTTTTTTTTTATTTGGACAAATCCGTAAAACAGAGACGAGTCGTAGATCAAACAGAGAGGGGGAAATTTGGGTAATTCATAAACGATGAATCGATGGAAAAAAATTGAATTTTTTTTCTGGGGAAAATTTTGAGAAAGCAAAGAAACTCGAGAGGGACTAATATGCAAAGGGACTAATATGCAAAGCGAATCTCCATGATCATCGTCATCATCATCTTCACATTCCTCTTCGTTGGAAGGTGTGGTTGTATGGTCCCACTCTTTCTCTCTCTCTCTCTCTGTCTCTCACTCAAAGTTGCAGAGAGAGAAGCGTATGGTATGTAAGGAAAATGAAATTTTGTGCATTAAAGAGAACTTTTATTTTATTTTTGCTGTTGTAAGATTTATGTTTTGAATTGACCCTTGAAGTGATGGCCTTTTCTAGGCGCTCCTCACAGGATAAAACTTAATATATTTTTTTATTAAATTGATTTTTTATTTACTTAAATTAGGAAATATTATGATAAAATAAATAATTGGAAACATAATTGTTTTTTTTCTTTATTTTTGTTGTTGACATCATTTTTGGCACCAGGAAATATATTTGTTGGCAAAAGAAATAGACTAGGAAAATATATTCAACCCTATTTTTGAATTGTATCTTCTTCCGGTAACGGTTCTATGAACACTAGTTTTAGAATTTTGAAATTTTTATTTTTCATTTCACAAAGATCATTTTAACAATTAGATTTGCCGTTGGCTCGAAGTAAATATATATAGATACTTAAGCTATTTAAATGCTACTGAAACAAAAGATACTTTTTTCTATAAGTTTACCATTAGGTTTTGTGCAATGATTAAATATATCTTCTCATTGAATACAGTGCCTAAACAAACTGTAATCTTTAAAACAAATATATTTTTATAGATACTAAATAGCAAATTATTTGTTTAATTTTAACAAAATCAGAAAGTAGACTCACCACAATTAGATATATTTAATTTTAACTAAATCAGAAAGCGGATTCCCCACAATTAGAATGGAGGTTGTAATTTTAGTCCAAAATCATTGAATTTTGGATAAGCTTAACAAAATAATTTATTTAAATAACCTATTAATA
>PKMM01011659.1:34640-76927 GCA_002933915.1 Eutrema heterophyllum
GAAATCCTGATATATTTTTCACTATAATTTATTATATTTTATTTGAATATATATCAAAACAAAAGCTGAAAAAATATTTTACTAATTTTATAAAAAGTTAGACACAAGAAAATTAAAAAAAAAATTAAAGAGTTTGTGGACTAACCACAAAGACCATAGTCATTAAACGATGCATATTGAAGTTATCTTTTCAAGATTATAGGTTTTTGCAGGTTAGCCTGAATAATATTTTAGTTCACTGCAAAATGGGTTAAATAGATAAATTATTACGAATTGACAGTTTTATCTATAATCATTAGTTAACCATATTGTAAAATTCAGATAAAAACATTTTTTCTTAAATTCAAAACAATTTCTTTAAAAAAGTTACCCGCGCTATAATTAGCGCGGGTTAGGCCTAGTTTCTATAAATGTTTACAAAACCAAGGGGTGTATTCAATCTAATATTTAGGAGGATTTGAAAAGATTTGAGTTTTAGTGAGTTTTTAGATGATTTGAGTGAATTAGGAGTTGTTATGATTTGTTTTTAAATAATTATGAAATCTCACCTAAAACCATGAGATTTGGATTTTTATTTTTTTTAATTAAGAAACTCCACCAAAACATTTACAAATCACTAAAAGTCCTCTAAAACCCACTACTTAAAATATTTCTAATAATAGTGGATTTGAAGGTTCATTTAGAAATCACTAATTCAATAACATGAGATTTTAAAAAACTTTTTAAAATTGATGTTTGAATGACATAGGATTTGTGATTTTAATACAAATCACTCCAAATGTTAGATTGAATACACCCCTAAGGTTGTATGTATATTCCCATTTCAAAGAACAAAAAAAAACTCCTACAATTACTTTCATAATCACAACTAATCAAAATACAAAAAATTAGATTGGCAAAGAAATTTTATGTGTTCCTATTGATTTACTTGAATTTTCTTTTTGATTCAAATTTTATTTAGCTATCCCTTTTATTTATTATCATCCGCACATTCATCTTTTTTTGTTGATTTACTGGCTTATTGTAGCTTCTCCTTTGATCTTTCTGTTTTGAGATGAAACTTGAGTGGAACTCGAAGATTGTGTCTCACTCTGAATAGCTGTCTCCACGAATTGAGTCGTCACTTGTTCCCATTTCGTTATTCTTTGCTTAATCTCTTTCGCTTGTGTTGTTGTCACTGTCAATGATCCATCTTTCTTGTTCTCATTCTCCTTCTTGATTTTAGAGCTGAGTTCTTGTAACTCACTTAAAGTCTATAACTTCTAGCTTATAACTTTCCATGGAAGACTTAACCTTATCATACCAAAGATAAATAAATAAAAAGAATGTTATTGTTGTAGACAAAAAAATGGCAGAGATTTGATTTGCCTTGGACCCAAGAACGTCCAAAGATCTTTCTTTCTATATTGCTTACCTTTCCAGATTTGCTAATCTTTGATTCTATAATACCCATTGCATCGGATACTTTCTGCGTTGCTGATTTGAAGTCTTTCAGGGTTTTAGATGAAACCATTGATGACTCAGGACATATCTCTTTCATTGAAGCTTTCAGTTTGTCAAAGAAAGCCTTGAATTCTTGTGTCGCCGGAAATTTCTTCTCGAGGTTCGTTATAAATGTCATAACTTTGTTTGAAGTCTCAGCCTCAATTTCTTTGACCGATGAGGCCTTTTCGCTACTCTCGGTTTTGCTTCTGCTGCTTTTAACTTTCTTACTTCCTTTTCCTTTAGCATCCGTAGTTGAAGATCTAGTTGAACTTCCATTTCCATTTGTACTACTATTACCAGAGCCTTGACTTCCTCCTTTAACATCAGTATTCTTCTTTGATTCTCCTCTTTTGTTTCCATTATTATCAATCTCCTTTGCAGAATTTCTAGCACTTTTGAGATATCATCGCTATTTCCCGCCTTAGTCACGCGGCTACCTCTCGGTAATGCTGTGATTTGAGCCTTTTCTGAGTCTCTCTTACTACTTCTTTTGGTTTGTGTTTGTGTTGAAGATTTTTCTTCTTTTCTCTCTTGCATTGTTTGAGTTTTTGATGAAGATTTTGAGCTGATTTCTTCGGTTGCTTTTGCAACTCGAGTAATTACTTGAAGCCATTTCAAGATCCCATCTTTGATTTCTTTCTGCTGTTCTACGGTTAGTTTCATGGTTCCGTTGATCTCTGTTTTGTTATCCTTCCCACCAGCAACCTTCCCACCGATGGATTGCAGCAATTTAACGCTATTCATGGCTTCGGCCTTTTCTCGTTGTAGACTCTTATTTACCTACGTAGACCAAAGGAAACAAAACTTAATTTCTGGATTACTAAACATGGGTCTTCATGTAAAATCTAATTATACAGATTTTAATTACGTGGATTATCAATTTCAGAGTCTAAATATCTGCGTGACACGCGGGTCCTATTCTAGTTTTATATTAAACAAGAACCGAGTTTTCTTTCTCTTTCCAATTCGATTTGGTTTGGATAAAAAGTAACTGGTCGATTTGATATTATACAGTTACCCTAATAAACTGTACATGTATAGAGTTTTGTCGGTTTGATATACACAACAACAAATGCAAAAAAATTGGGTCACTTACCGATCCTCCTTTAGAACTGTTTTTAACGGAACCGAGAGAAGACATGGCCTGGAAAAGGCTACCTGCCTTGGCCTTCATGTCGGACTCGTAGCCTTTCGCTTTAGAGACCGGGCATAAGTACTTGGAATACGCATTAAGTTTTTCGAAGAAGAGCTTAAACTTCTCTGTCTTGGGGCATTCTTTTTCGAGGTCGGCCACAAAAGTTGACACAGCCTTAACGGTATATGACTCGACATCATTCACAGTTGATGGATCTCCAATCTGCGGTAAAGCTGGTTTAATTTTCACGTGAGCGGAAGCTACATCGAAGAAAGTTGCGGTTGCGACAAGGATGGTAAAACAGAACACAATTTGAAATTCTGGCATCGATCGTATGAGAAAGTTACGTAAATTGAGAATTTTGTTCTACTTTTGAAGACTCTAAATTTCTTATATATATATATATATATAAATATGAAAGTATTCTATCTTTAGATCATGGAAACAAGGGATTTATTTAAGAGGTGAAGAAGAATAGTAAAGAACCTAATGGTTCTCCTCTTTTACATTCTTATGGATTAGAATTTAGATGCACTAAAGTCATATCCTACATTGTTGTTAGTTCCATAGTGTATACACATATCTTTGGGACAAAATATATATTTCTTTTAATTAAAAAAGAAAAGGTAATTGTTGCAATTAACACTACAAATACATGCAACAAATAAACAAATTTAGTTGATCTCGATATCTCTCTTGATACTCTAATAGTTTTTTCGATCATTTGGTATCTCCCACTCTTTGATTCTAAATGCATCAATGAAGATGTTTATGTTTGATGATAATCATTTACTTCTTTAAGAAGTAGACAAATCTAAACAAACAAAAACCCTAACACCGTAAAACCTAGGTAACAATTTTTTTCTTTCTATTTTATCCAAAAATAAATAAATATTCTGTTTTCAACATAGGTAACGATTTGTTTGAAACTGATATGACTTATTCCCGTATTTTTCTTTTATCATTCACTAAAATTCTTAAAATGGAAAAAAAATTAACAGAGCTCCATGAATCTCTCTCTGTCTTTTCCTCATTCTAAGTAACCATTTGTCCTATAATTAGCTTATAAGAATCAAGAACAAAGTATATATACCATTCCAAGAACTCAAATTAAAAACGCACTTCCTTCGTATTTTATTTTTCTCTTTTAGGTTTGGTTTTTTTTTAAACATTTGCCTTGCCATAAGCAATACAACCATGGCAAGGGTCTCTCTGTTGTTCTCTTTAGCCTTCGCTCTCGCCCTTGGCTCATTGTTCCTTTCCGTTTCCGGTCATGCACCACCTGCGCCGCCTAGAAAACCGTTATGTCCAAAAACCGTATCCGAACTCCAGACCTTACCCTTTACCGAAATCACTGAGATCCTAATCCGGAAAGAACGGTTTGCCCCGAAAACCGCTGAGTTCAAGGCAATGTTCACAATGTGCAAAGGCTATGTCGCGTACCTCGAGAGCCTCTACAAGTTTGAGAATCCCATCGTAGATGTTTTGGGAATCGCCAAGGCCAAATACGCCCTAATGACCAGGGCGATTCTTGCGGCGCGAGCCAGTGTTAGCGGTAAAGTCGATAAGAAAACATCCGTGAAGCTAAGGAAAAGCTGTGCTGGTTTGACAAAAGGGTTTCTTCAGATTCAAAAGACGATCGTAAAGATCTCAGCCAAACATGATTTCAAGGCTGACGCTAAGATTAATGTTCACGAATCGAAAAACATTGGTGACGCTATGATAAACTTCAAGAAGTCGATCAATGCTTTCATGGATGTAGTTAAAGATCTTGAGAAGAAGAAGATGAAGATAGTTGGTCGTCATGCAAGAGCACTTGAAGAAGATAAAGATGGTGATCGACGAGTAAAAAATGCTTTCGAGAGGTGGATGAAGGAGTTTTCGGACAAGTACGGTGGTTATCTCGGAGGTAAAACTCATGGAAGAGAACTAACTGAAGCTGGTTTCAATGCCAATTCTCATGCTGGTGCTGATGTCAAAGGATTTGAAACCATTTACGAGAAATTTTCTCACTACTTTGATGGTTACCTCGGAGGTGACCATCCTCACGGAAGACAGTTAACTGGAGTTAACGCGGGTGGAAAAGTGAACGGTTCTGACCAAAGCAGGTTGGATAAATTTACTATGTTTTTTGGTTCTTTTCTCAGTGGTAAAGCACACGGAAGAGAATTAACCGAAGCTAATGCCGGAGTCAACGCCCGAGCTCAGGCTGGCGTAAAAGTCAACGGAAGGTTTGAGAAGTTATCCCACTTTTTCGGTTCGTTTCTCCGAGGTGAAGCTCACGGCAGAAAACTACTCGGGGTTAATGCCGGAGTCAACGCCGGAGCTCAGGCCGGCGTAAAAGTCAACGGAAGGTTCGAGAAGTTCTCTGACTTTTTCGGTTCGTTTCTCCGAGGTGAAGCTCACGGCAGAAAACAACTCGAAGCTCAGGCCGGTGGAAAAGTCAAAGATTCATTCGAAGATTTCTTGAACTACAATGGTGTTGGATTTGGAGGTAAAGTTCAAATTGATGGCGCCGGGAAGATGAAAGTCGCCGGAGGAGATGGATTCAGGTCACTGAACCGGGCACATAAAAAACATTTTGTTTCGACGGAGGCATAATATAATGCATTTCTTCACAACAGACAAGGAAGCCATGAGTTAATCTATATTTAGTTTGTTTTACAAATTATTATTATTGTAACAATACGAAGGAAGGAAAACCGCCCTGCGATATTTATCTTATATGTAACTAAACTAAAGTTGCAACATATCTAATAAAGAACATTCTTGTCGCATATTTATCAGAGCGCATAACTCATTAGCATCAGTAACTTCATGCAGTTTCGGTCTCATAAGTTGATTTGCCATCGAATCCACTATTCACTGCCTGTACTCTGTGATCCCTCAGAGATTTGGATGATGCGAAAGAATTTGAAAAGATGTCGAAGAAGGACATGGAAGAGAAAAGATTGAAATGGATGATGCTAGATGCATTTGTGACCCTCGTGGTTAAAATTTGTGCTACTAAATTACTAATTAGGAGTGATCAATTCAAAATTTGGGTTGTTTGAGTTCCAATTGAGTTTTGATTATCGAAACTGACATCGAGAAGCATCAATATTCTTTGACATCACCATAGAGGATACTACCTTGACGTGCAGGTCCCATATCAATAGCCTCATCAGGGTTGACACCTTTACTAGGAGTCTTTCCAAAGATCTCTGCGACAACAAATTGTATCTTAGGGACACAAGTCATTTCTCCGACAAGAAGAACCTCATCAACTTTCTTGGAACTTATACCAACATCCTTGAGACAGTTCTTGCACGGATCACATATCCTCTCGATCAAGTGATTCAGCAGAGTTCCAAACTTTGACCGTGTTAAGGTGATGTTGAAATGCTTTGACCCAGACGCATCAGATGTGATAAATAACTGATTAATATTAGTTTGAGAAGTTGATGATAGTTCAATCTTCACTTTCTCAGCAATTTGTCGAAGCCTCTATAAGGCATGTCTGCCTTTGGAGAGGTTAATTCCCTCGGTGGTCTTGAATTCATTTACCAAAAAGTCTAGCAGGGCATTATCGAAATCCTCTCCTCCCAAGGTATCATCATTGGTGGCTTTCACCTCGAAAACCCCATTAGAAATCTCCAAACCAAATGTATCACATCTTCCACCACCAAGATCAAACAAAGCAGTCAAATTCTTCATGTAGGTCATTCCAGAGTGATGAGGTCATCAAACCAGTAGCTGAACCGGAGCTCATTCAAACTGAATGCACAATGCTTAATGGACCCGACAAGGACATATGTGCGTTGTTCGATGCATTCCAGATGAACCACAAAGAGACAGGCCATGAAACCACTTGGATAATGATCACAGCTTATCTAGAGCACGCACAGAAGTGTACCTGGCCCAAGACCGGTTCACACTTAACCGGAATGAATTCTTCATATTGGCGGACCGATTTCAAACCCGATTGCGCATATGAACTAGATATCGTGTTAAGAAACCCAACACAGCCACCTTATCGACCTGAAACCACTTGGAGAATATTATTGGGTCTCTTATGGATTCAACAAGTCCAAGACCTGAAGAAATGCCCATCAGATACTTAAGTTATTACCAATCTCACAAAACGTGTCGATTTGATTCCATTTATGGCAAGTTCTAGAACCGATTGGTTTAGGAGTATGCAGACTTATTTGTGGAGTCCTGGAGGGCTTATACTACATCTAGAGGATCCTAAAGACGTTCTCATATGCACCAGCAAGCATTGGATCAGGCGGATCCTCCCTTGCTCATACTTTCCTTTCTTGGATATGTTCGCATTTGGAGCATTCAAATTCAAACGGTTAATTCCTGTGATGATATTGCTGACACGCGGTTTGGAGAGCTTCCAGGTGAGAAAGAGACTCTCACTACACGGCCATATAAAGAAGATATCAAGATATAAAGAGCAGAGATGGCTTACTTTAAATGGAGCGCTCACATTTGGCCAAAGATACTCCAACGGCTCCTTCCTCATCTTAACAATATTTCTTTATTAATTTCTATCATTATTATAAATAATTTAGCTTCCTTACTTGCTTATGACTGTTGTTAGGTCTGTATTCGCGTTTATAAAAGCTCATGTCATTCTTCATTTTGTTCACACCTTTTATCAATCTAAAAACCGAGTAATTCTCTTTTAAAGCTTTTTACGCTTTGTCTCTTTTTCCTCTAGACTTTAGGTGGATTCCTTCAATTAGGAAGTGTCTTGAGTCACTGTCTTTGTGTGGATTCACTCAGACATTGACTTTGTTCTTATCGCAAAGGCATTCCGCACCTTTGTGTGGCGAACTTCGACTCATTCAAGATGTAGGCATTAAAACCGTATGATCAATAAGTTTGGTGGATTCCAATCTTATATCACAGAGGAAATAGCAGCAGCCCGTTGGTTCGCTTATAATTCTCTCAACATCAAGACCAGCAATTCTACCAACATATTTTTTTGATTGCCTCTAAGCATCATTAAAGTAAGGTGGAACAGTGACAACAACTTCTTTGATTGATTTTCTTAGGTAAGTTTCGGTTGTCTCTTTCATCTTTGTCACTAATCCAAAAAGTGTTTGTTGGATTAGGGTCAGCTTGTCGCTTGGCTGGTGCACCATCTTGGAATTCCCAAAATGGTTTGCCATGCTCGTCCACACTGCCCCACTAAGAAGCATTACATAATAACAAAGAAACCTTTTATTTAGATGTTTATCCAATGTTGGACAACAAATCTCATTTCCAACGATGTGATTAAAGGACTCATAACTTGGAACTGCGGCAGCCACATGTGAATTTTCAAGACAGTGAAAGAAGTCTTCTTCAAAGGCATCAAAGTCTTCATAATCATATAAATGATGAACAATAAGATCAGCAACTTTGTATTTGATAATTGGTATTATCCACATCAAAAACTTGAACGCCATTGAAATTCATAGGTCAGAAGACATAAAATCTCCACAATGGTCCCTTTTTCAACTAGAAAAATGTATGGTCATTCAAGAGCAACTATACCATCACAATTCTCAATTTCTCACCCTCGCTCTCTCTCTCTCTCACTTTCGCTCTCTCTCTCTGACAACATGGAAAATCAGCAGTAGCCGGAAAATCAGCAGCAGCAGCCGGAAAATCAGCAACAGCAGCCGCTGCCGAAAAACCTTCAAAACTTTGCAGTGCACAACAATCAAGGTAAGTTTAGATCTAGATTAGATAGAATAAGCGATAAATCATCCGGAATTGAAGATTAGATCTGAAATTTTCCTTCTCTCGAGATTTTAAATTTCTATCGAGATTTGAATACTTGCCATATAATAGATAGGATAAGCAATAAATCATCCGGAATTGAAGTTTAGATCTGACATTTTATTTTGAATTTCTATCGAGATTTGAATACTTGCCATATAATTAGATAGAATAAGCGATAAATCATCCGGAATTGAATATTATAGAGATATTTTGGCTTCTTGTCTTTATGGCATTATATCAATTTTCAGTTGCTGAGTTGATAAAGACATATTCACACCAAGTGAAGGCGCTTATGATGACAATAGCCCAACAAACATATTTTTCTTGGTACAAGACTTTGTCAAGTACTCTTCTAACTGAATTCATCCAACTAAAAATTCGACCATTTGTTGTTTAGGAAAGCTATGCTTAAAGGAGATGGATTAATTCACTCATTGCCAATTAGTTTTGAATTAGAAATTTATGATAAACTCATATTTAACATAAATTAAATCAATGTACAAAAGTAGCACATAATGAATTTTGGATCAAATTCTTTATTTTAAACGATTTTGGATCATATTTAGTTGACCTAAGATGATATTAAGTCTTATTCAATGTAATTTTATTTAGTTATATATATTGTTTTTGATTGTAGACGTTTGTTTAGATCTTTTGAGTTCCTATGAAAAAAATCATGGCAACACACATCAAAAATTTGTAATGCAAATTAACAAACTAAACTATCTTTTACAAAATTGATAAGTGAAAGTTTTTATTATTTGATTCGCCAGCGAACTCATGTGGCGAAGCTCTCTGTCGTGTTTAAAGGTCAAAACATGAATTTTAGAAAAACTTATCTAATGGACAGGTTCGCTGATATCTCTGTTCTTTGGGACTATGAGAATCTGTCTTGTCCTTCTGAAATGAGTGTGGAGCATATGGTAGAGAGGATTAGGAAGAAGATCAATAAGTGTGGGTACCGTGGAACAGTAACTATCTATGCTTTTTACGGTATGAACCTTCGAGGGAAGGCTACTGAGATAGCAAAGCTAGCAGCGTGTGGTGATATCTCCGCGCAAGGACTGTCGACCCTACCTGATCGATGCCGCTGACAGGCTCATGAATGCGCATTTGACTAGATATCGTGAGACGCGCAACAGACTGGGAACGTCTCAGACCGTCCATGTACTTCTCGCCTGTGACCATTTCTATGCCGAGGAGATTGCCTTATTGCGCAAGAAAAGGTTTACGCATCTTTTAGTTTATGATGAAAACGCCATCGGCGACCTATTATTATTTGAATTTCCGGACGGATGTGGCATGAAGTTGCTAGATTTCCTTGACGTAGATGATTTATAATCTTTAACGTTTATAACAAATTTTGCAAGGTTTCAACTAAGTTCTTGACTTTGGTATCTTTTAATGTTTAATCCTAAACTCTTTGATATATTTATGAAAAATATAAATTTAAAAAAAAAAAAGATGATCCAGAGATCTTTTGAAAAACCAAGGAAAAAAACCATGTTCAAAATTTTTAAACTAGATAAAATTGAGAAAGTTATGACGAAAATCGGTAACAGCCATGAATGGTGGACTGTGGATGCCTTTGAAGAGATGAGGAAGAGGCGCAAAGAATACTCCACTTTCTCATATGATATATGTTGTTTTTTTCCGATTTATTTCGATTTTTTAGGTTTATTTTGGTGATTTCAATTAGTACATTTGTATTTTGTTTCGAATATATCCTACAGTCTCGACCAGTGAGCAAACACAGGGTTTAAAAGCACTCCTTAATCTCTTTTATGTCGAAAAACATAAAAATAATAGAATGGATTCATATAGATGGCATTTTCCATCTTTTTTGCTAAACACAATTACTTACATTGATAACATATAACACTTTTAAGCCATCATACCAGTAACGAACCACAGTCTAAGAATTACCCGAATACTTCATTGCTAACTCCTTTAATTATTTAAAGCGTGCGGTCTTATTGAGGGAGTATCGATCAAAGAATATATAGACTATTTCCCTTTCACTGACCCCATAGAGAAGACTTACTTGATCTTCATTTATCAAAAGATGCATACATGTGAGATCTCCATGAAAGATGTTGTTTTTGTGCAGAAACGACATCCCTTCAGAGATGTTAAGTGCAACTCCGAGAAAAGTTCCAGTCTCAAAATGACTTATTTGTTTCAAAACGACCCAAACAACGTTAAAAAAATTATCAAACCAAAATTTCGTTTTGATCTTCGCACTTTGCTCGGAGTTGCACTTAACATCTCTGAAGGGGATGTTGTTTCTGCACAGAAATAACATCTCACATTTAGACATCTTTTGATGAATGAGATCAAGTAAGTCTTCTCTCTGGGCCAGTGAAAGGGACAAAAACTATATGTTCTTTGATCGATACTCTCTCGATGAGACTGTACGCCTTAAATAATTAAAGGAGTCATCAATGAAGACTTCGGGTAGCTCTTAGATCGTGGTTCGTTATTGGTATGAATGTCTATAATGACTTACATTAATAACATATCACTTATTCTCAGTTGAATTTCACCATTCTTAGAAGGGAAGTAAACCATAAAATTGATACTCTAGCAAAAACAGCAAGAATTCTCCAAAACCCTTGTTTCTTGGATTAATGATAATGCTATAATCAATTTTTTTTACACATATGTATAATCGAATTTATATATTTTAATATTACTTTCCACAATTTTTTTTCATGTACTATTACGATTCGATGCTAAGAAAATATATTTATTAGTATTACCATCTAGTTGATAACCAAATGGATACCGAACCAGTAGAGGATGCTCTAAGGAAATGTCTTTTTATTAGCCACATGTGATGTAATAGTTGGGTAGATGACAAAACAAAAAAATAATAACCAAATGGATTTTCACATTAAACTATAACCAAAATAAATCACTTATATTGGTTTAGTTCGGTTTTGGCCACCCCTACATCTACCCCATTCTATTTTATTGCCAACATGTAAATTGTAGATTGCATAAGAAACGAAACATTTCGAAACGTGGAAACGACTTTTTTGAAAAATATAAATATAGAAACGTTTTGGAAACATGTATATATATATATATGTGTATATATATATGATAATAATAAAATATGTAATGAAACATTAAACATCTAAATCATCATAAAAAATAGAATGTTAAATCAACACAAATCGAGTACATAAATATTAAATAGTTTAGCTTAAGATAAAGATCATAACGCTCAAAGTCAAAGATTTACAACATCTTTTTCATTATCATTTTCATCAACTCCATCAAACAAAATTGTCTCCAATTCTCGTTCCTCAAGTGAAAGAATTCTCGTTCCTCAAGTGAAAGATCCTCAAACTTATATACTCCAAGATTATCCCATCTAATGAATCAAATTGATCATTTACTTACTGTAATGAATTAAATTGATCATTTAATCTCATCATGCGTTTCTTAACTATTTATTTATTGCGTTTTTAAAAACAAAGAGGCAAGTTTTCGTCATGTTTTCAAAATGGAAACGAGGGTTTCCGTCGCGTTTCCAAACTAATATTTATAGAAAATACATTGGATCCCATGTTTTTGTTTCCGAAATGGGAAACACTTCGGACGGAGGTTTCATGCAACATACTAAATATTAGATGGAAAATGAGAAAGATTAGAAGAAAAAAATAAGAAATAAATTAATTAAAAAGGGGTAAAAAGGTGAGTTTAGTGTGAAAACAAACCCGCCGTTGGAAACAAACCCGCCCATAGAAAAATCTCTCCGACTTTAGGAAAAAACAAGAAAAATGGCCCCTGGTTTCTCTTTTCTTCTTCTTCCTCAAATCCACTTTTATCGAATCCTTCCCCTTTTTAAAACACATTTCCCTTTTTTTCTCACCGTCTCCTCGTTAATCCCAATACTGTTCTTTTACTTTTGTCTTCTCCTCTGGATTCTCCTGTTTTCAAACTGTTTACTGAAACCAATCGAACAGCACCGTTTCAGTTTTCGATAGACCCAGATCCAAAGGTTGTGTTTTTAATCGCAAATTCGTGAGGTTTCCGAAAAAAAAGTTGAATGGTAACTGGTAAAGTTGTGAGTGGACGAGTAAGGAAAGATCTCTCGGAGCTTTCGAACAAAACGAATTCAAATGGGAATATTCCGGTGACGAAACCGGTCGCCTCGGAGGATCGTTCAAATTCACGTAAAAAGATCCAACGGCGGAGCAAGAAAGCTGTGGTTTCTCCGGTGCAAAAGCTGTTCGAAACTTGCAAGAAAGTGTTCGCTAATGGCAAATCCGGAATCGTCCCTTCCCAAGAAAAGATTGAGATGCTTCGAGCCGCTCTTGGTAAATTCCATAAACCTTTTCGTAGAAATTTAACTATTTTTATTCCGATTTAGGTTATAAAGTTTGAAACTTTGAACATTAAAACTGGTGAATTTGTGTATGTTTCTAGATAAAAGCTTCCATTGATTGTTTCATTTGTTTCTCTTTGCTTAGACGAAATCAAGCCTGAAGATGTTGATGTGAGCCCCAAAATGCCGTATTTTCGATCTAAATCCATCGGAGACCGGTCTCCGTTAGTGACGTATCTTCACATCTATGAATGTCATAGATTCTCGGTACTTGCTTCTCTATCCTCCCTTGAAGAATCTTGAGTTGATGTTTTCTTATATTCTTATATATTTCGTTTTGTATGTGTGTTTGTGTTACAAGATGGGCATTTTCTGTTTACCACCATCTGGTGTAATCCCTCTTCACAATCACCCGGAGATGACTGTGTTTAGTAAGCTCTTGTTTGGTACAATGCACATCAAATCCTATGATTGGGTCGCCGAATCTCCCCGTAAGTGTGTATACATTTAACAAGATTTGTAGTTGTTAGGAGTATTGGTGTTTGATAATGTTGTTGTTTTTGTTGCTATTTTGGAATCAATGTAGAGCCGAGTTCGGATACTCGATTGGCGAAAGTGAAAGTAGATTCAGAGTTTACGGCACCTTGTGACACTTCTATACTCTATCCGGCGGATGGAGGGAATATGCATTGCTTCACCGCGAAAACCGCTTGTGCGGTTCTTGATGTTATTGGTCCTCCATACTCTGATCCCGCAGGGCGTCATTGTACTTACTATTTCGACTACCCGTTCTCCAGCTTCTCAGGTTCTATTTTCGAAAACTTTGTGTTATGCTTCGAATCTTAGTAGTTTGAGAAGCAAAGTGGATTTAGATTTTGTTATCCGGATTGTTTTCAGTTGATGGAGTCGCGGTTGCGGAAGAGGAGAAGGAAGGTTATGCGTGGTTGAAGGAGAGGGAAGAGGAGCCAGNAAAACCGCTTGTGCGGTTCTTGATGTTATTGGTCCTCCATACTCTGATCCCGCAGGGCGTCATTGTACTTACTATTTCGATTACCCGTTCTCCAGCTTCTCAGGTTCTATTTTCGAAAACTTTGTGTTATGCTTCGAATCTTAGTAGTTTGAGAAGCAAAGTGGATTTAGATTTTGTTATCCGGATTGTTTTCAGTTGATGGAGTCGCGGTTGCGGAAGAGGAGAAGGAAGGTTATGCGTGGTTGAAGGAGAGGGAAGAGGAGCCAGAGGATTTGACGGTTATGGCGATGATGTATAGTGGACCAACCATCAAAGAATGAATGAACAAAGAAAATATGTAGCAAAGCAAAACAAAAGGCTCTTTTCTTTTTCTTTCTGTGTTTTTCTGGATTTATGTTGTCTTTGGCTGTATATATATAAAAGAAGTCTTTGAAAGTACACACAACACAAGGACAAATCTAGAGTTTAACGAAGAATAATAACAAGTACACCTTTGTCGGATTGTTGTATAGTCAACGTTCATGATCCTTTTGTTAGAAGTTGTTGTCGTGTCTTGTCTCGTCTCATGTTATCGATTTTAATAATTACAATAATTAGAGGTTGCAATTATCAACAGGGGATGTAGCTCAGATGGTAGAGCGCTCGCTTAGCATGCGAGAGGTACGGGGATCGATACCCCGCATCTCCAGTTTTCGTTTTTAAATTGAGTTTTTGCATGCTTCACAAAAGAGCCATTAGTTTTAAAATTGACCTTTAGACCCCCAACCGTCAAAGGGGATGTAGCTCAGATGGTAGAGCGCTCGCTTAGCATGCGAGAGGTACGGGGATACACCTGGACTTCGACTAAAAATAAAATTACAACTATTATGTATCAGCAATTCTTGGTTTATTTCTTTATATGGAGAAACTGAAAAAATATTTTCAAACGTTTTCAATTGTGAGTATACGTCCTCGTCCTCAAAACTCTCGGCTCGAGCATTTTACAAACAGTTATCTTTCAGCAAAGAAACAAACAAATAATTTCTAAATTTTCCAAAGAAAAAATAATCTTTGATTGCATAAAACTACTACCATCTTCTTGAAGTCTTGTCTTAAGAAACTTTGAGTATTTGTTGAAAAGCCTCATGTGGTATATCAACAGAACCAACTCGCTTCATTCGTTTCTTCCCTTCTTTCTGTTTCTCAAGAAGCTTCTTCTTCCGAGTTATGTCTCCTCCGTAACATTTCGCAAGAACATTCTTTCTCATCGCCGAGATTGTGTCTCTCGCGATTATCTTTGAACCAATAGCAGCTTGTATCATCACTTCAAACATTTGCCTCTCTATGAAGTTCTTAAGCTTCTCGACAAGTTCTTTACCCACACGGTATGCTTTTTCGTTGTGAACAATTGTGGATAACGCATCAACTGCTTGCCCGTTCAAGAGGATGTCGAGCTTCACCAGATCAGATTTCTGGTACTCTGCATCCTCGTAGTCGAAAGAAGCGTAACCTGATGTTATGCTTTTCAATTCATCATAGAAATCCACAACTATTTCCCTCAACGGTAACTGGTACTTCAAGAAAACCCGTTGTGCGTCTATAAATGTGTATTCTAGTTGCTGGCCTCTTCGGTCAGAGCAGAGGTTGATAACAGCTCCTACGTATTCACTTGGAAGGATGATTGTGGCGATTACCGTTGGCTCCCAAGACGCTGTGACTCGGTATTTGGGGTTTGAAGGTAAGGCAGCTGGATTCTGCACTTGTAACTTGCTTCCATCTGAGTATTCGAACGTGTAAGGAACAGTAGGGATTGTGGAGATTACTTGTGTACCGTATTCTTGTTCAAGCCGCTGATGAAATACATCCATGTGAAGCAAACCGAGGAAACCGCACCTGAATCCCATTCCAAGAGCCAAGCTTGTTTCCTTAGCCACCGAGACACTTGCATCGTTACATGTCAGTTTCTCTATCGCATGACTAAGTGCTACAAAATCAGATCCATCAGCAGGATAAACGCCTGAGAACACCATATGCCTCACCGGCTTGAAACCTACATTCCACATGATAAAACCCAAGTCAGAGAGCTTGAAACCGAATCTTAAGCAGCTTATTGAAAACGAGAGAAATACAAATTTATCTCTTCCTAAGCTCATCAAGATTCTAAATTATATTGCTTCTCTTTCAAGAGACGGCTAGAAAGAAGAAATTACAAAGGATCTTAAGAGTAGCATAGGAGAAAAAAAAAAAGTACCTGGAAGCGGCTCCACGGTGGTTTTTGTTCTATAAATAGTGTCTCCAATACGTGCCTCTTTCGTGGTTCGCATGCCGGTTACTATATAACCAACTTGTCCTGTAAGAAGCATTCCTGTAGAAGTAAGCTCAGGATGCATAATCCCGACATCTAACACTTCATAGGACTGACCCGATGCAGCGAACGAGACCTTATCCCCTTTACTCAGCATTCCATCAACTACAGAAACATAGCAAATGACACCTTTGTACTCATTAAAAAAGGAATCGAACAAAAGCATCCGTAGAGGCGATTTACTGATTCCAGGAGGAGGAGGTATCCGTTCTATAACCGCAGGAAGGACATGCTCGAGCCCTAAGCCGGTTTTAGCAGACACTAGAAGTACATCATCTGTGTCGAGATCAAACATGGACTTCAACTGAGCTTTGACACGGTCAGGATCAGCTGTTGGTTGATCAATCTTGTTAATCACTGGTACGATGGTGAGATTAGCTTCGAATGCTAAGTAAAAGTTAGCCACTGTTTGTGCTTGAACACCTTGAGCCGCATCAACGACCAAGAGTGCTCCTTGACAAGCAGATAATGATCTAGAGACCTCATAACTAAAGTCAACATGACCTGGTGTATCAATTAGATTCAGAAGAAAACTGCTCGCATCTTGATCTTTCACATTGTTTTCATAGAACATCGTCGCCGTCTGAGCTTTAACAGTTATTCCCCTCTCCCTCTCTACCTAAAACAAACATCCATAACTACTTAATCACCCATCACAGAGAAAAAATATGAACAATTTTGAACAGATTCAAAACTTACAAGATTCAAACTTTATGAAACATTTCCTCTCAATCCACTGTAACAAACATCTAATCAAGGAGAAAAGCTCGTAAATTACTTAAAATGCCAGCAATTTATCCACCACTAAGAAAAATATGAACAGATTCAAAAATTAAAACTTTATGAAACTTTTCCTCTGAATCCAACTATAACAAACATCTATAACAACTTAACTATCCATCACTAAGCAAAATGTGAACAGATTCAAAAATTAAAACTTTATGAAACTTTTCAACTGAATCGACTATAACAAACATCTAATTTAAGGAGAAAAGCTCGAATTTACCTGTAATTTGTCGAGATACTGAGGCTGGCCAAGGCCTTTCTTGATGGTACCAGTAAGTTCCATGAGACGATCGGCCAAAGTAGACTTGCCATGATCAATATGAGCAATGATGGAGAAATTTCGAATCTTTTCGGAAGGAAACTGGGTCAAATCAATGGCGGATTCTCTGGAACTTTGTCTAGAGTCAGAGCTGAAACCGTAAGCTCGGTACAATCCGATACATAGCGGATCTCTTCGATTGGTTTTGACTGAATTGAAGAAGAATGAAAACGCTTGTCTCGACGATTTTAGGGTTTTAGAGGCTCTGTACATAGAACCCATTTGGGGGTTTTGTGAAAGCAGTGGAGATTTTGGAGCCTTCCCAAGTTCTAACGACACGAAGAAGTTAGAAAACTTTTGTCTGCACTAATACGACACCGTTTTAGGAATTTACAATAACCAATGTTAATGTTGAAATGGTTTAACCGAACCGGATTGTTTTTGATTTTTGATTTTTGATTTTTTCGGTTCATGAATAATAGTATCCAAAGTAAGAACCTATATACATATCTGTTATGGATGGTTTACTATGGTTTTAGTTTCGGATTTTTCTCTAATCTTCATAGAAACTTCGGTTTAGATCAATTTTTCAGTTTTAGTTGGTTTGGATATGGTTCGGTTTTGGAATCGAATTATTTGGTTTAGATTTGATCGATTTATCAAGATTACACACCTCTAATGATAAACTATGGGATTGGACAATACTAATGCTTGTAATGCTCGTTTAGTCATGGATTGTTTTATTTTAGCCACCGAAAGTTCCATCGCTAAATCGTTAAATTTTGTAGAGTTAGGTTTATATATAAATTTATTAAACTTTTTTTTCTCCCAAAAACGCAAATTTTATTTTATTTATCAGAAATAGATAGATCAAAAGAGAAGCATGGTGGTTCTAATCATACAATTAAAGAATAAAAAAAGTGAAACTAACAAAGAAGAGATGTCCAAAAAAAAAAAAAAACTAACAAAGAAGTTTTTCTAGACAAATCAATGTCTTCTGGCAGCTAAACAAGCTAGTTTAGGCATCATCACACCATCAGATTCTCCTCTAACATTGATGCATTCAGCAGGAGGATGAGCATGACGAGACGAATATTTCTTTTCTTCTTCGTCGTCTTCGTCGAGAATGTTAATATTGTTCATGAAAATATCTCTACATGGAACTGTTTTGCTGCATAGAAGTTGCACAAAAGGTTTCCTGATTGATGTTCCATGTATGTGATTGTACTCTACATTCTTGATCTCCACAGCATTTGTCTGTATATATGAAGTAAACATCAATTTGTTACATGAACCGTTATTTTGATGTTTTATTTGTTACTCCAAAATTTCATTCTCTTTGCCTATAATCTCATCGAACTATGAATCATAACAAATTAGTTTCATATACAATAGTAGAACTCAAACATTTTTGTAGAAAAACATGAAATTATCGCAATCATTATCAATAATATTCTATTTTTATAAATTTTAAGAAAAACACGCGATATACGGATTAGTTTCAGAAAATGGTTTGTAAAATGACAATCAAACTAATACTTTTCAAAAATTATTATTTTGGAATACTTCTATAGATATTATGGATGCTCCTAAAGTATAAATGCAATAAATTAGTACATGAAAAATCATTAAAAATGAGAAGAGAAATAACTTACATAGTTTTTGCATTGTGAGTGAGGACAATAAAATTGGTCGATGATGATAGGTCGGGTTACACCATGTAGCTTTATACGTTCAAATAAAACGTTTCGAACATGCCCTTTTCCTCCCTAAGCAATACAAATATTTGGACAATAATATTGCCATTAACTTAGTTTCAATCCTCAAATTAAAGAGAATACAATTTTACCTGCCATGTCTTGATTCTAACCCCATTATCTGTTTTTCTAAAGGTACAATCTCGGACGACGACATTTTCCACCGTTCCTTTGACCCCATTTCGACCTAAGCTTCCGATGCTTGTTTTTAAGAAAAATAAAATTTGATATAATTTAATTACAATATTAAACTAATTTTACAATAAATCAAAGTTAAAATAGATAACATGAATGATGTAAGAAAAAATACCTTATTCCATGGCCCGGACCACATGAGATTCCTGATATGTTAATATATTGTGAACCATCACCAATAGATATACAATCATCACCTAAAAATACCAAGTATCAAACGTGAATCAGTCGGTTAATTAAGGTGGACAACAAAATGACAGCAATAAAAAGTTTTATCAAAATAGTTAAATACATAAACTGAAACTGAACTAAAAATTGCTCATAAATTGATTAATTTCATTAATTGGAGAACCGAAGAATCAATTTGAACCGAGCCATATCCAAACAGAAGAAGATCAAACAAAAAAATTATAACACATAACCAAAACTAAGCCTAAGTTATTTGGTTTCAATTATTAAAAAAAAAAACTAAACCAAAAACCAAAAAAAAGAACGAACCGAAGCTAAACCGTAAAACAGATTGCCCATAGTTGAATTATTGCGATTAGGATACTTTAATTTACACAAAGATACATTTTTACTACTATTATTATAAGTTTAACCCATTTTTCTTTTCTGAGGACTGAGTTTAACCTAATTATCAGAGACTAATTAGATGTATACATATATATATATATATATATATATNCCGTGGTCTTCTAAGACATGCCTATAAAGAAAAACAAAAGTTATATGGATTTATAAGAACATAAAATAAAATAAAATTTCAATAAGAAAAAATGGGCTTACTTGTTTATGCTTTTTGCAATCTATCGACCACCATTTTGGTCCTTGACCATCAAGAGTACCTTGGCCATCGATATAAAGTCCATTTATATGTGCAAATTCGATCCACTTATGACAATGATCTTCGTTGCATTGCCATTGATATGGAGCTTCAGGAGCCGTTAAATTTCCTTTGATCTACAATATCATGATATATATATGTAAACTAGGTTTTAGTGATGTTAAACATGTAGCAGAGATTTGCCAAGGGATTTTAACGCCATAGAAGAAAACAAAATGTATTTTTTATTTAATTATATAAAAAATTTAAGAAGTAGATTAACAAATTAAATTATTGAAAAGAAAAATTTACAATTTTTTAAAATCATAGTGTGATTAGTATACAAAATTTTACACAAACATAAAATACTCTATTATATATAAACTTTTTATGTATTTCTAAAATTGTCAAATAAGCATAAATGAAAATGTTGAACCAAAAAAAACATAAATGAAAATAATAGGTAAAGAAGATATTGGTAAAGGAAATGGAAAAGAAAAAAAATGAATTTTACGAAGAAAAGGAAACAAATGAGCGTGGATAAATACAAAGAAAGAAAAATCGAAATTTTTACAAAAAACGTCGATTAGCCTTGAAATATTAGTGGGGATTTGAGTTCAGGAAGATAACTTAACAAAAACAAATAAAAATGATATATGCGATGGCTTCTTTTTTTAATAAGCACGAACTGTATATATATATTGGTTCTCTTTTTCGTTAGCAAAACTACAGTCGACCCCCATCGAATTATTAATATAATATCTTAATTAGAAGAAGAAAAATAAGAAGAAAAAAACTGTATATAGTATTTTTGTGTAACTTTATATATATGAGTATTGCATACCGAAAAAACGACGATTTTGGATTTACAAGGGCCATGAAATTCAATTGGCTGAAGAAGAAATGTTCTTCCTTGAGGAATATGCATGATTGATTTGGATCCAATGTAATTGCACGTGTCTTCCCATGCATCCTTGAATGCCTGAAACCATTATTAAGAAGACAAATATGTTATAAAAAAAATATAGTATGTGACTTTTTCAATATCTATGAAATAATTTAACAATAAAAAACAAACCTTTGTATCGTCGGAATATCCATCTCCTATTGCTCCATAATCAAAAACATTGAAACACTTTATTATCATGATGAAAAGAAGAATGAGACTCAACTAATTGAGAATTGTGGAAGAGAGCTAGAGGAAGTAGGAAAGCTAAGAGCATGAAGAAGTTCTTCATTTTTCTCCCAGTGAACAAAAGTGAACGTAGACTTGAAGATAAATCTTAATATGGTTATATATGTTAAAAAATCTAAATCTATGATTTTCTATTTATTTAAAGATTTTATCTCATTTTGATATTATAAAAAATTAGATTTTTCTAGATCTTTATTTCAGATAATATCACCACAAAAAAAAAAAATCAGTTATTTGTTTCGAGTATATGGAGTATATCACGTACTACAAATGATTGATAGATTCAAATCTTTTTGTTTTATTTGGTAATTAGATTTTTTAATTTTAATTTTGTTTTTCATTTTTTATTAACACTAAAACATGCTTTGTTAATTATTAAACGAGAACACATTAGTTGAAGGTCTCTCCGCATGAAAAAAGTTGCCTTAGCCATCTTGAAACAGATTTCGATCCCAACTTTGGGTCTTCGGATTATGCTAATATTGTATATTCATATAATATAAGAAAATTCAAAACAACCATTTTTTTGTCAATTTAACACAATAGAGTGAAAGAATAATAAACTTGAGCATCTTTAAAGATGTTGATGATAGAGATGGCTTTACTTTAGGGTTTACAACTTTTCAGAAACGCTATCCTCTCTTTTCTCCACTTCAGTTTCTTGCTTCTCAAGTTTGATGCCATGTCAAAGTCCCTGCAATCGATATCTTGCTAGGCAATTCCGCAGCGGATGGAGAGATATATCTAATTCCTCTTCACCAATATCAACTTTTGTGATACACACAAAGCCAGCAACAATGCTGCAAAATGCCAATACACATTAGCTGCAAAATTAACGGATCTCCATCTTTAGCTTTAATCATACAAAGTTGGAGATAATTTACCTTGAGATGATCTGGTCAGGATCTTTGGCGTATGAGATAGCAAGAACTTTATTCACTAAATCTTTGTCAATTTCCACATGTGTGATATTCAAAGTGTTATCATGATTTCCTCTTGACCTCTCTGGAAATTGATATACTTGCACATCACTGAACTTTGCCGTTTTGGTGTAGACCGTGAGATCGTTGGTGGCTCCATGGAATTCTGTGGATAAGCAAATTCAAAAGCCCTCTAATTTAGTCAAACATAGAAAGAAACCTGATTAGTGAAATCAACAAAGCGAAAAATATTACCTTGATGTTGTTTTTCCTCAAGGTTTTGCGAAAATCAGAGCCTCTAGAGAAAACTCCAGCTGACTTCTCAAGATTCAAGATCTGTACATTCTTCTTGTATCTTAAAGCTTTGTTCAGATCATTGACGAGTTCTGTTTCCTGCAAATGACAAAGATAAATGAAGTGCAATGTAGGTTTCTTGATTTAGGATAAAGCCACATAAGAGAGCTTCGGTACATTACTTGACCAAGGACAATGACTACAGATGCATTAAACGTCCTTATTGCATGGACAAGCAGCTGCAAATTGAAAACAGGATAGCAAATCAGAAAGACCGTGGTTTATTGCGAAACATAAACCATTCTCTTGTCACAAAAGAAGCTAAAACTTACCTCGTAACCGACACCGTTGGTCCATCCCATTGTGTCAATCACCATACTAGAATATCGAGATTCCGCTTTTCCAGCGAACTCTACTTCTAATTCTCGAGCAAGTTTTTCAACAAGGTGTTTGTACATTCTAAGGTTGACACTGAGTACATGAAAGGAAAATTAGTCTCAAGTTATAAGTTTAATAAGAACTAAAGATCGATAATTCGAAGTAAATTACAGCGGTTCAGCGTGCCCAAAGTAGTGCACAAGAGCCTTATCAACAGGAAACCCTTCAACAGGATCCGCAGGCATTTCGATAGGGGTAGCAGCAATAGTTCCCGGTATGGTTATCGAGCTTTGACCAACATTAAGGTCAACAAACGTTGGTTTGCAACCATCTTTTGCTGCCCAACCAAGAAGCATCTTAGCTAATGTGGTCTTCCCAGAGTCCTTACTCCCTACAATGATAACTCTTGGTCCCTGCATCAAGCAAAACCGTACCATAAAAAAAACCACAACTTCAAGTTCCAATATGGATATAATCAATCTTTAGTAAGAAATAGATAAAAGTACCTGTGAACTTGTTGAAGACGTAACACGATGTCTTTGTGCTTGTAGATCGTTGTGCACATTAAGATAGCTCATCATCGGTGTCTAGAACAGAGATATTGTTAGTAAACAATACAGCAATAATATCGTACGAACTAATTGTGTGGATGAGACCATAACCTTACCTCAGAAGATGTATATTCACTTTCTGGAACGCCATCTATTTGGATTGTTCCACCATACCATGTGAAGACCTGAAAAAGTGAGCACTTTTATATATGATCTATAGATCTTCAACTATAAACCATCAAGATTACAACTTACTTACTATGTTACCAACTCAATGATCATTTTAACTACAAAAGGAAAGAAGATGAATTTGACAGAAACTACCTAAAGCTCAAATCTTTCAACTAACTCACAAGGCCAGAGGATGAATTTGACAAAAACTCAAGAACCCATTTCGAGAAACATAACCATAAACAAATAGAAATTGAAAACTGGTTGTTACAAAAAGAGTTGAATATGTGAAAACATACGGCGAATTGCTGGAGAGGTGGAAACGTGATCCACACTTTTGGTGGAAGCTCGGAACCGAAAATCTCAACTTTGCCATCAAGCACACGGAGTTTGAGAGGCGAAAACTGATGCACTTGGATCCTGATCTCGCTATGTTGCGCTAACTTCACTATTCGATGACCAAACTCAATAGCATTAGCTGCATCACTGTTCATCATTGGCTTAACCATGGACGGACCACCGTACGATGACATGTTCGTCTCTAAAGGGTCTCACACACACACACACACTTGTTGAAAGACAACAAGGAAGACGAAAAATCTTGAGTTTGAGATGTTTTTACAAATGAATCAGTGGATTTGGATTTAAAGAGGCTCAATTTTCTGGAGAGGAAGACGAAAAGTTAGTAACTTTATTTCATCTTTCGATGTGTCAGAGAAATATGAAAAGTTAGTAACTTCGTTTCTTCATATCGACGCCGTTTTCTTCTAAAGGAAAAAACGATGTCGTTCTGAAGTCTTTATCATCATCATCATCACCTTTGCTTCGACAGAAGGGTTTAACGGGTAGTTTTCTGAGTTGGGGTTTACACAAAGCTCGAATCGATAAATTAGGATCAAGTGAGAAAAAAGTTAGGAAATTTCGAGTGGGTAATGAACTTGAACCTAGCAAATCCTCTCTTGGTTCCTGTAAAAGCTTTGTTATGTAGAACCAGCAGGAGAAGGAGAATTTTCACTGACACTGCTATAAACAGTTTAGCCGAAAAGGTAGTATTAGTAGTTATAGCAATTTCGGTTTTTTTTTTAGTTTATTTTATCTGAATTGTTGGGTTCTTGATGAAATTTAAAGGTGAAAAAAGATGAGACTGAGCTTTTGGTTGTTGTTGGTGGTGGAGCTGCTGGAGTCTATGGAGCAATTAGGGCTAAAACTCTCTCACCTGATTTGAGAGTTTTGGTTATCGAAAAAGGGAGATTTCTTTCTAAGGTTATTAGCCTCTTCTTCCTATTAAGTAAACTCATTTGACTAAAAAAAAGAGAGATTTTTGTTCATTTGTTTAATTGTTTTGCATTTCGCAGGTGAAGATTTCTGGTGGTGGTCGATGCAATGTGACAAATGGGCATTGCACCGATACGATTGTGAGTGTTGTTCATACAGAAAGATTCGAACTTTATGCCTGAAAAATTGCAGAATCATGAAGCATATTGGGTTTAGCTTGATTTTTGTTTTTGTTAACTTAATATCAGATTAGTATATAGAGATTGGCAGAGCATTACAACGATACTATTGTGAGTGTTGTTCACACATAAAGCTTCAAACTTAATGCCTGAAATTGCTGAATCATGAAGCTTTCTTGCAGTTTTCTCTTTAATCTCGTCGAAGTATGTCGGTCTAACTTGATTTGTGTTTTTGTTAAATTAATATCAAATTTTCATGTAGAGATTGGCAGGGAATTACAACGACACTATCGTGAGTGTTGTATACACAAAAAGCTTCAAACTTTATGCCTGAAAATTGCAAAATGCATATCTGTTTCATTTGGTTTTTGCTTTTGTTAACTCAATAAGTCAATTTGTATGTAGAGATTAGCAGAGAATTATCCTCGTGGTAATAAAGAGCTTAAAGGTTCTTTTTTCTTCACACATGGTCCTGCTGATACCATGTCATGGTTTTCTGAGCATGGAGTGCCACTAAAGGTTGTGACTTTCACATCAATTAATCTTCAGATGTATTTGTCTTATTCCGCATTTTCGCCTAACTCTTGTATCCAACAGGTTGAACACGATGGAAGAGTTTTCCCCGTCAGCGATAATTCAGCTTCTATAGTTGATTGTCTCTTGAATGAGGCAAATGTTAGGGGAGGTATTAGAACACATCTCTTGAAATATCCATTTCTTCTTAATTGTTCTGTCTCTTCATTCATATATCCACTTAATTTCCTGAACCAGTTAGGCTTGAGAGAGGAAAGTCTGTGTTAAGTGCTTCTACTAAACCCGATGGAAAGTTCCATATTAAAGTTGGGAAGCGAAGTGCTGACACGTTTGAATCTATCGAAGCTTCATATCTTCTGATTGCAACTGGAAGTAGCCAACAGGTTATAACTTATAATATCCCATTTGAAGAACATGAATTCTTTTTCTTAAAGCCATTTCATAATAATGGTTCTCATGTTTTCATAAGATATTTTTTAATTATGTTACAGGGTCATGCTTTAGCCACCCAATTTGGTCATTCCATTGTCGATCCAGTACCGAGTTTATTCACCTTTAAGATCAATGATCCGTTGCTGGCTGAGTTAGCAGGGGTAATTTTCATCTATTACTAAAATTGCCTAGAACGAAAAAGTGTTATGAGCTTCATATTTGACAGTGTTTCTTCCTCTTGCTCAGATTAGTTTCTGTTTCTTTCCCTTACTCAGATTAGTTCTTTCTCTTACTCAGATTAGTTTCTCCAAAGTCCAAGCCAAACTGAAATTAGAAAATCTACGTCCGGATTCGTCAAACTTTGTGCAGGTGTGCATCTCTCTTCCCTCTAATTTGTAACATTCTTTACCATGAGGAACAATTCAAAGTTGCTTGTTTTCTTTCAAGATTGGTCCAATGCTTGTGACACATTGGGGACTTAGTGGACCGGTTATTCTCAGGCTCTCTGCATGGGGTGCACGCCATCTCTTCACTTCAGAGTACAAAGGTTCGAATCTTCCATCCTCAAAGACATAAATTGTGTTCCTGTTAACTCGATAAAGTTAAAACACATTCCAACTAGGTTGATATGGTTTGGTTGCAGGGCTTCTTATTGTTGACTTCATACCGGATATTAACATCGAAGCTGCTAAATCTGTACTCAAACAACACAAGCTGCAGTTTTCAGTAAACAACATTTCATACTTTCACTCTTTTGTTCTCTTTGTTTCGTGTCTTTGGTTTTAAAAGTTTGAGCATTGTTTAATGCAGAAGCATAAGGTATCCAATACTTTTCCTCCTCAATTTGGTCTTGTCAATAGATTCTGGAGATACATTCTAGACCGCGAGGTTCTTACCATACCTACTAGAACCTTCTTTCACAGCTTTTCCATATCGTAAAACCTCTTAATCTTATGTAAATATCCTTGATTGTCTTCATGATCTAGCAGGGTTCTTCAAGAGACACCTTGTGGGCTTCATTGTCAAATAACTCCTTGAGCACTATTTCCGATCTTCTTAAACATTGTACATTTCAAGTTACTGGAAAGGTATAATAATCAAACATGAAATCTGTCAGATTTTATCATACTACTCAAGATGATAATGACGATTTTGTTATGTTGCTGCAAAAGGGTCAATACAAAGATGAGTTTGTGACAGCAGGAGGAGTTCCTTTATCCGAGGTTTGCTTTTTTTTATTTTTTTTAACAAACTTAAATCAATCCGTTTTTGCGGTTTTTAATAAATCTGATTTTACATGTCTCTTGCTATTTCAAGATTTCTGTGAAGACAATGGAGAGCAAATTGGTTCCGAATCTTTTTTTTGCTGGAGAGGTAAACATTGCTACAATGTTCAAAACATATACATACCAATGCATCATATCTTTTCTTACATTTGTGTCTTCAGGTACTAAATGTAGATGGAGTTACAGGAGGCTTCAATTTCCAGGTGAACATACAGATTTCCACTTTTTATTTCGAGATAAAATTGCAAGATGTCCTTATCTATTAAGTGGAAATGAAAATAGTGAATTTTAAGTGTAAGATGCAATCAAAATGTTAAAAATGGTATATTAACTTAAGAAAGTATTGTTTTATGCAGAATGCTTGGTCAGGTGGATATATCGCAGGCACCCACATCGGCAAATTAGCAAGTAACAGAAGTTCTACAGAAAGAAAAGTAATAGGATTATTATAGTTTTCTTAAAAGACAAGTATTGTAATATTTCAATTTTCTATGATCTATGTAGGAACATAACTCATTTTGTTTTCTCAAAGTAATTTGGCTACTGAGCATATTTCATAGTTGTGTTCATGGTTCTTCATTGTTGAATAGAGTCTCTCCTGCCTTGGGAATCATATGTTTGTGCTAATATATACACATGATCATCATACTATATCTCTCCTTCAGGTTAAAAGTCCAGATCTAACAAAGAAATGTGATAACACTTTGAATAATATGCAGACTTTGTAACTCCATTCTTTTGCAGCTTCTGAAGAGAGAGTGAACAGATTCTTCGTTTAGTAAGGCAAGACACTGAACCTCCTTTTATTTTGATTTACAAAGTTTCGATTTTATCCAATAGTTTGGTCTCTTTCTTTTCATCTGGGTTCTGTCAGAAACAGAGGCACGAACAGAGACAATGGTGAGATGGAAGCTGTGGAATTGGTAATAAAAATCCAATATGATCAGGCAAAATCTTCATTCTTATCTCGAAGTCTCTCGTCCTTTCTTTGTAACAAGATGTTCTGTCATCGATGTGAGATCTTGGAGAGACTTAGTTGCCATAGCACTCGCTAGTGGAGGAGTAAGTGTGTCCCCTGTAGATTTTCAGGATCTTGACTTGAAGGTTTTATGATCAGTCTGAATGGAATGTTTCTATTTCTCTAGAAGGGAAAGCCTGCAGATTGGCAAGACTTTGTTGGGATCATAGAGAAGAACCGCACCGGTAATGCTCCCAAAAAAAGTTACTGATCTAAAAACTAGATGAAACATTGTTGTAAATTTAGACTTTGCAGGTGGAGTCCGTTAACTCATAGCACTTGAAATAGTCTTGTGAGGCAATTACTGAACACACAAACATCAGAAACTTTTATTCAATTTTTTTATAGACAATTTGTTTCATTGAAGTTTTATGAGGTTTCATTGGTATATATGGGATATGGCTGTGCATACATGTATGAATAATATTCTAAACCGAAAAAAAAGTTCAAACTTCAAAACTCAAAACAAAATATCTACAAATGCATCTATTTTGCATTTAAATTCATATATATTCAAAATAAAAACATAGCAGGAATCCGACGCGTAAACAGCTTCAATCTCTGGTCAGATACTTCATCAGGTAATTGCTTCTAACTTCTTTTGTTATGGGAGAAATTTAGCAGTTAGGAATGGTGTAGAGAGATGGTAGAGTAGACGTCTGAAGTAGACTGCTCTCATCAAATTGAAAATCATAGCTTGAAAACATATCTGAAAGGTCTTGAGAGAAGCTAGTGTTACCGACCATACAACCATATGGGTCCTGAAAATCAGAACAGAACTCATCTGAAACTGTGTTTGAGACAAGGATCTAGAACGTTGCTGCTGGTAATACCACCACTCATACACATGTTCCGATCAAAACCATAAAGCTCCTGCTGCCTCAAGTTATTCAACGCGTAGTTATTTGCAAATTCTTGTACTGTTGAGTAATCTTGTGTGTTGGAGACGCAAGGATGTTGAAAGTTGCTGCTGTTGGTAATGTCACTCATACACATGTTCTGATCACAACCATAAAGCTCTTGATTCTTCAACCATAAAGCTCTTGATTCTTCACATGTGTAATTGGTCAACTGATTGAAATTTGATGCAGAGAGTGGGATTTGAGAGAGAGTAGCATCTTCATGGTTATATATAACTAGCGAGAACTGGCTAGGGTTCAAGGATTGGGTCTGATGATGATCTTGATGTTTCAGAGAGGCTGGTGTTAAACCCTTATGATCTTCCAAGTTTGTGTTCGTCTGTTTCTGTTCCTCGAGAAAACTTCGCCTTTCTTGCAATTTAGAGTAATTTAGTTGTAAGGACTGAATCAGTTGGGAGATTTGGTCGGGAGAGTAATGATCAGAGATTGGATACTTTAATTCATTCACATTCCTCTTCGTCTTCTTTTTCAAATTCGTCATCGTCGTCTTGTTCTTCCTGAGGAACCCATAAAGATCCACGCTTTTCTTGCGTCTCTTGGCTTCATCTAATTTAATATATTTCAAAGCAATGTCTCTCACTTGTTGCAGCGAGTGAACTAGAAGACGAATGGGAACAAGAGAAAGAAGGAGAGGATCGCATGGTGATTTTCTTGTTGATTTCCGAAACATGGTGATTTTTCTTTTACCATTTTCTTTAATAGAAAATAAATTTTTTATTTTTTTATTTGCTTTCTCTTTTCCCTTTTTTCTTTTGGTTTTTAATTTTGCTTTCTATTTGCATCTCTAACAAATAAAGCTCTTGAAAAATTGGCGATCGTATCATCCACTTCTCACTTTACTTCCACCTTATGAACAGAGCCGGCCCTCGACATAAGTATGATACAATGGAATGGGGCCCCCATTTTTTTTCTTTTTTTTGCCACCAAATTTTTTTTTTTCATTTGAGGGCCCCAAAATTTTTTTTTTTCATTTTTGGCAAAAAAAAAGAGACAATTGGTTGAATAACCAATTTTGGATAAACCAGTAAGAAAATAGCCATAGATAAAAAGAAATTAAGCAAATAACCAAATGATTGCTTTCTGGACGATTTTGCCCTCCTCTCCATTCGGTGTAGACAGTTTATACTATTTTAATATTGTTCTATTTCACAGCACGTATGTTTACACCAATGATTTTTTTGTGTGCATATTCCGCATACTGGTAACTGGTTCAACCTTGTAGTAATACAAAAAAACACAGAATTTATTTCAAGTCTAACATGATTTGAATTTTGTAAAACAAACCCAAATTTTGTTTCATATGTTAATAGCGACACCTATAACGTAGGAAATCTATTTTGTATCAATAACATAACAAGTTTATTTTTAAAAATCAAAGACATAACAAATCTACAAACGTCTATTTTTCCATACATTTCATCTTTCAAGTGTCTCGTCAATAATTTCCAAAATTGCAAAAAATAGACGTTCTATACACACATAAAAATTAGTCTCCATTAATTTCCTATCGTCTCTTGCCCACGACATCAAAGTCACCGTCTTTCTCCAACGGCGAAGTATTGGGTAGTGTTGCGAAGTAATAAAACCAACAATCGAATTAACAAAAGCTAAATATAGAACCTCCACCATGAAACCCAAATAGACAGTCTATATGTTCTATATAGACTGGCTCTTTTTAAGTACATTAGATATCATGGTTTGAATTAAAAATTACAAATCTTTACATTTATTAGATTAACAAGTTTGTAAAATAGTATAGAATTGGTAAGTAGAATAGACGGGGAAATGAGAAGAGTACGATATGGGGAGGAGAATGAATATAATTGTATAATTTACATAGACATTCTATATGTTTTGTCATTTTTATCAAAAGCAAAATTAAAAAAATAGACGTTTTATACACACGTAGAAATTAATGTATAATATTGAAAACACTAAAATGATGAACACTCTTAATACATACAAATAAAATGTTGAAAACACAAAATTTGTCCACCAATTGCAGATGTAACTAAAGATTCTAAGTTTCTGCATGGCTGGTAACAAAACAATCAAAACATCATATTCACCGCTTTACTTTTATAAATCAGCATTTGAAAAAAAAATAGAGGTTCTATACAAATACACTAATAGACATTCTATGTTAATCCATGACCAGCCAATTGTCTCACCATCTCAAATCCTATCCTTCTATTTGCACCTTGTGACTAAATGGGACAAACTGACATGGGAGAGAAAGCTGCGTTTACACGCTTTAGGGATGTAGCCTTTTACGAGTTTTGTCGAAGACCTGTACGAAAATAACAAAATTGCATTTGAGACAAGAGAAAATAAAAAATTTTGTGAACTTTGCACCGAAATTTGTACATTTTGCTCATCCATATATTAAGCTATCATTTACAACGTGCCAATACATTTTTCTCCAACTATGAAATAGACTTTTTATACACAAAATCCACAAAATCATGCTAGTCATAAATACTTTCTACATATATAGTCATACTATGCCATAGAAGCAAGACATCTAGAATAGTATGACTACATTTACAACGATCACCATTACCACAAACTCTTTTATGACTCGAAAAAAATAGACGATCTTTAAAAAAAAATTCCCATGTACCACTACGCCGTTATGTTGAATTTGTTTAATGTAAAAGATATCCAACAATGTCATCATTAAGTATTAACCATCCAACAATGGCAAAATAAACCCAAGGCGGATGAAATTAGATAAAGTCCAGACCATATATTATCCCCTTTACCAACTAAAACCGACATGGGACACCCGTTGGTCAATGGCTTCACATATGGATTAAACATCTTGTGGAGTAACGGGGCTTTGAGTTACTGATAGGCGACAAACTTCTTCTTTACTTCCTTGAGGAGGACGGCGATACCGTGAGGAGGACGAGGATGATGATGATGAAGAGGAACCATGTTGATAGTGCTACATAACGCACAACGCACGTTCGTCGCTCCTCTAGGATAGAGCAATGTATTTCTACAGCCATGACACACGAGCTGGTCTTGCATATCTGCTTCTTCTTTTTTTATTCAAGAATCAATCACAATTGCTTCACTAGAACAGAAAAAAAATTGCAACAAGACAGATAAAACGCTACCATCTCTCAGTTCCAATGCATCGAAGCAAATGAGAGATCAAGAAACATAAAAAAAAAAGACTCACCTGATTTCTCCCGGAACACAAATGGATAAGAAAAAGAGCTAGTTTTGAACCGAAACCCAAACCCAATTCAAAGCCGAAAATTCTGCATCCATATCAAGCTCCATTATTGGGCAGGAGGGTTAACGGAGTTCGCCGACGGGAGTATTCAGGAGAGCACGAGAGAGGCCGTGAACGGATTAGGGATAATCGTCGTCGGAGGAGGAAGCAGATGATGGATTTCCACCGGAGGAGGAGCAGCGGCATAGGGTGACAGGATTGGAGAGACGGCACTTCAACCACAGCCGATTTAGTTTATGGCATCACCGATTCAAACCCCAACCACCGCCGATTTAAACAGCGCTTCAACCAACGATGTCAACGCTTGTCCCGTTGGTGGAATCGATTGGCCAAACCATTACTCTTCCTCCTCATCCGGTATCACAACCGCTAGCCTCTTCGCCGGAGCCCTGGTCTTCGTTGCTGTTGCAGAGATCAATAACAGAGGTTGTGATCGAAGAGGGACCTATTGGAAGAAGGGGATCAATGGGTTTATTGTGGGGATAATGGTAGAATAGGTATTAATACATAATATATTGAGAATATCAATTTCTCAAAAAAAAAACTGACATGGACCCCCAAAATGTCAGGACCGGTTCTGCTTATGAATTAGCGAATATTCTCTCACTATTCTTCGCCAGTCGCCACCATGGCTGCCGCCATTATCTTCACCTCCGTTCGCTCCTTCGGCTTCGCGGCGGAGAAACTCGAGTTACCCTTTGTCACGCCATCGCCCTATGGAGGCGTAGGGTTTCGTCAAAATGACGTCACTGAAACGGTGACGTTCTCTTATTTTGGCTTTTGTTTCGGGCGAAACCAATCCAAGAAAGCCACATCAGCAACTCCGTGACAGTTGGGTTAGAAATTCATTCATTGAAAATAATTTCGTTGTATTAAGTTAAGCGTAGCAAAAAAAAGTCTGGAGGTCATTTCAAAACAAATTCTTGTCTAGCAATCTGTTTTTACTTTAAGTCTCCTCCATACTTTAATTCACTTGACTTTGCACAGTTACGTGCGTTTTCTACAAAGACTTGACTTGTCTCACCATACTATTCAAAGTAAACGATAGCGATCACTCACTTAACGCATGTCAGTGATGTCACAAGACTTTTAGGTGTGTTTGTTCATTAACAGAGACTTCGACTTTTCTAAGTATACAGAATCATTTTCTTGTTGAATTTATATAACCGTGGAGGCATTTGCATTGAACTTCACAATCCCACGTTCTTTTTTGGAGTTTATTTTATTTGCTTTTCTATTAAGATTATTTGCAATGGAGCGGAAGTTTTTCTTGGGCCAATATTTGATATGGGTGATATTACTGTTGGGGCAGCTACATGGATACAAAAGCTGTATTCAGAAAGAAAAATTGGCTTTGTTGGAGCTCAAGAAATACATAATCTCACAAAGTACGATCCCCGATTTTGTTCTCTCTACTTGGACTAATGACACAAGGAGCGATTGTTGCCGATGGGAGGGCCTTAAGTGCAACCGTACAAGCGGACGGGTGACTGAGATTGTGCTTAGTGATTTGTTCCTCAAAGAGAGCTCTCTCTTAAATCTTTCTTTGCTGCATCCCTTTGAAGAGGTTCGAAGTCTGAACATTTCAACGCTAGTGGGAGGAAGTTGCTTCTTCGATGATGTTGAAGGTATTTACCAGGTTTTCCGTTGTTTTGCATTGGAACTTCTTATGTTTTTCCTGTGTTAGGGTTCTACTTCTTTAACGAACCTTTATGGACTAAATCTTACTTGACTGTTTCAAATTCATGAAAGTTTATGCCTTTTTGATATTATGGTGCTTGAGTTTTCTCTGTTTCTCTGTGTGCACCATGTTGCGTGTTGCAATCACATCAAACGGTCACCTGCATTCCCTTCACATGAAAATTATAATAAATGATTGAGATATATGATATCATTATTATATGCTTAGCAAGATTCTCGTTTGCAGGTTATAAAAGCCTAGGGAAGTTAAGAAACCTCGAGATTCTGGATCTCTCAAGAAATAAGTTCAACAACAGCATATTTCCCTTTCTTAATGCCGCTACATCACTTACAACTCTTTTTCTTCGGGACAACAACTTGGATGGCCCTTTTCCTGCTAAAGGTATGTTTTTTCCATTTGTAACCAAGTGGAAACACATGATGGCCTTATTATTGATGATGTCTTTGTACGTTAGTTCGATCCAATAATCTTAATTATTGTTATAACTTTAAGTCTTATATTTGTTGGATTTCCTTTCAGAACTTAAAGATCTGACAAACTTGGAACTGTTGGACCTGAGTAGTAACAGATTTAATGGCTCCATACCAGTACAAGGTAGCTCAGAAATTTTAGTTGATTCAATGGCTGCATAACCCATTTTTTTAATTGGTTCGTACAATATTTGAAACCATGATGTTCGTAGGTAAAGGTGCTTATCTTTGTGTTGGCTTTGTCTTGTGGCAGAGTTATCTTCCCTGAGGAAGCTGAAAGCTCTGGATCTAAGTGGTAATGAGTTTTATGCATCAATGGGATTGCAAGGCAAGTCTAAACATATCCTTAGCTACTCCATTAAAACTGGTGGTGAATTAACGTTTAATCATGTGTATAAATTTTTTGCATTTGATTATCGTAGGGATTTGCGAATTGAAGAATATGCAAGAGCTCGATCTCAGTCGAAACAAACTAGTAGGTCAGTTTCCCTTATGCTTAACTAGCTTGAGTGGACTTAGAGTTCTTGATCTCTCATCAAACCAATTGACTGGGAATGTGCCACCTGCTCTCGGTAACCTTGAATCCCTCAAGTACTTATCGTTGATTGATAACAACTTCGAAGGCTTCTTCTCACTTGGTTCGCTTGCCAACCTCTCAGAGCTTAGGGTTTTCAAACTTAGTTCAAAATCCAAATCACTTCAAGTAGTGTTTGAAAGTTCTTGGAAGCCAAAATTTCAACTGAGTGTTATTGAACTACCATCTTGCAACTTGGTAAAGGTTCCTTATTTTCTCCTATACCAGAAGGATTTGAGTCGCATTGATCTCTCCGACAATAATATTTCTGCAAATTTTCCTTCTTGGCTATTGGCAAACAATACGAAGCTCGAGGTTTTGCTTCTAAAGAATAATTCTCTTACGAGCTTTCAGCTACCGAAATCTGCTCATAAGCTGCTTATCCTAGATGTGTCAGCTAATGAATTCAATCGTCTGCTTCCTGAGAACATTGGGTGGATACTTCCTCATTTACGGTATATGAATATCTCGAAGAACGGGTTTCAAGGAAATATGCCATCTTCTTTGGGTAACATGGAGAGGATTCAATATCTGGATATATCTCACAACAGCTTCCACGGGAAGCTACCAAGAAGTTTTGTAATGGGTTGTTATTCCATGACAATTTTGACGCTGTCACATAACAAACTAAGTGGAGAGGTTTTTCCGGAATCAGTCAACTTTACTGATATATCGGAGCTGTCTATGGATAACAATCAATTTACAGGAAAGATTGGACAAGGTTTGCGGAGCTTGAGATACTTGGAATTGCTTGAGATTTCGAACAACAATCTCACGGGTGTTATTCCAAGCTGGATTGGCCAGCTTCATTCCTTAGTTGTAGTACTGCTTTCAAACAACTCGTTTGAAGGTGAGATACCTATTTCGTTGTTCAACAGAACTTATCTTCAGCTATTGGACCTCTCTGCAAACATTTTATCTGGGGGCATACCTCCACAGGTCAATTCTAGGTATCCGGTAGCGTTATTCCTGCAAGACAATAAGTTATCAGGGGTTATTCCAGACACATTGCTAACGAATGTCACTGTACTTGATCTGAGAAATAACAGATTGTCTGGGAATATTCCCGAGTTCACCAACACCCGAAACACCCATACTCTTCTTCTTCGGGGGAATAATTTAACAGGCACTATTCGTAGCCAGTTGTGTGGCCTAAGAAACATCCAACTTCTTGATCTTTCAAACAACAGATTGAGTGGATCTATACCTTCATGCCTCTGCAATACATCATTTGTTTTTGGGAAAGAGGAGGATATATTATATGATTATGATTACGGCCGTATTAACCAGCTTGATCTTGCGGGTGGTTTCGAAGATCCGTTCAAATCTCTTATTCTGCTAGATCCGTTTAGTATGGTATACGGGTCAATCATCCAGCTTAAAATTGAATTTGCAACAAAACACCGATACGATGCCTACGTGGGTGGAGTTCTCGAATTATTGTTTGGAATGGATCTCTCAGAAAATGAGCTGAGTGGTGATATCCCAGTAGAGCTTGGAGGTCTTCTGGAGATACAAGCTCTCAATCTTTCTCACAACAACTTATCAGGAGTGATACCAGAAGGCTTTTCGGGCCTGAAGAATGTGGAAAGTCTTGATCTTTCCTTCAACAGATTACAAGGCCGGATCCCACCAAGACTAACAGATCTGAGCAGCCTAGCTGTGTTCAATGTTTCATACAACAACTTATCAGGAGCCATTCCCCTGGGAAGACAGTTTAGCACCTTTGATACACAAAGCTTCCTAGGTAATCCTTTTCTCTGTGGGCAACCAACCAGCAGAAGCTGTGACCGCAGCAGTAACTTTCAAGAACTAGATAATGGAGTGAAGGACGATGAAAGCCAAATCGACATGGTATCTTTCTACTGGAGTTTTGCTGCAGCTTATGTGACCATACTTCTTGGAATATTCTCATCTCTCTTTTTTGACTCTCCTTGGAGCAGATTTTGGTTCTACGTCGTTGATGCTTTCATCCATAAGGCGAGGAATTTGTTGTGGTAAACTACTGTTAGTGTCAATTCCATTAATGTGCCCCATCACAAAGCCAGAACATAACATGTTTGGTTCCTCTGTATTGTCTTTGAATAAATGTAATGCCTCAAACATTCCTAGAGTTCGTTTTGTCGTTGGTTCATAAATAATATATTATAATTATGAAATACAAGAACTTGCATGAAAAAAAAAAAACTCAAAAGTAGGAAAAAAGAAAGAAATAAATGAATACAGAGAGTTTTCCGTTAGTTCTCTTGCTTCTTTTATGAAATCTCTTAATCTACTATACCGCTTTATGGTTTTATTTCAGGTAACCATCTCAAGAACTTCAGTCAAAAACTACTGTCGGTGCCAAATCCATTAATGTGCCCCGTTTGTGGTTGTTATCAGAGAATCTAGCTGTAAGGAATGGTTTAGAGAGATGGTAGAGTAGATGTCTGAAGTAGACTGCTCTCATCAAATTGAAAATCTTAGCTTGAAAACATATCTGAAAGGTCTTGAGAGAAGCTAGTGTTACCGACCATACAACCATATGGGTCCTGAAAATCGGAACAGAACTCATCTGAAACTGTGTTTGAGAGACAAGGATCTAGAACGTTGCTGCTGGTAACACCACCACTCAAACACATGTTCTGATCAAAACCATAAAGCTCTTGCTGCCTCAAGTTATTCAACGCGTAGTTATTTGCAAATTCTTGTACTGTTGAGTAATCTTGTGTGTTGGAGACGCAAGGATGTTGAAAGTTGCTGCTGTTGGTAATGTCACTCATACACATGTTCTGATCACAACCATAAAGCTCTTGATGCATCAAGTGATTCTTCAGACCAGATTCTTCTACTGCCGAGTAATCATCTGTGTAATTGGTGAATTGAGTGGGAACAGATTGATTGAAATCTGATGCAGAGAGTGGGATTTGAGAGAGAGTAGCATCTTCATGGTTATATATAACTAGCGAGAACTGGCTAGGGTTCAAGGATTGGGTCTGATGATGATCTTGATGTTTCAGCGAGGCTGGTGTTAATAAAGCCTGATGATCCTCCAAGTTTGTCTTTTTCTGTTTCTGTGCCTCGAGAAAACGACGCCTTTCTTGCAATTTAGAGTAATTTAGTTCCAAGGACTGAATCAGTTGGGAGATTTGGTCGGGAGAGTAATGATCAGAGATTGTATACTTTAATTCGTTCACATTCCTCTTAGTCTTTTTCTTCAAATTCGTCATCTTCGTCTTGTTCTTCTCGAGGAACCCATAAAGATTGACGCTTTTCTTGCGTCTCTTGGCTTCGTCTAATTTAATATACCTCAGAGTAATGTATCTCACTTTCTGTCTATCCTCAGGCCATGTCTTCAATTCTCCGTCTGGTCCGTAATGGATGACGCAGGCTTCGATATCACAGAGAGTGGAAAGCTCGTAAGCTTTCTTGAAGATGGTCTCGAGTCTGTTGCTCAAACTTGTTGCAGCAAGTGAAGGGGAAGAAGAATACGAATGGGAACATGATGATGAAGGAGATGATCGCATGGTGATTTCCGAAACACGCTCTGGCTTTCGGTTTTCTCGTTCTCGCACACGAACAAGAAAGCACCAAGAAGAAGCAGAAGAATGAAATTGAGAAAGAGACTGTGAATTAGGTATATATAGATTTTATTTCATTTGATTGTTTTGGATCCCCAACGGTCAAAAAACGCGTTTGTGTGTGTTTTAGATTCGATTTCCATATTTTGCTTAGTTTTTAATTTCCTTAATTTCACTATATTGAGCCGTTGATGATGGTAAGAAAAGGAAAGATTTACTTGAGAAATTTCCATAATTGTGACACACACATTCTCTCTCTCTCTCTTCATTAATTAGAATAACTCATGTGTATTAGATTAGATTTGATAGATTTTTTATTTTTTAAAATCATCTTAGACACTTTTTGTGTCCAAACAGTGAATATTTCATTTTAGACTATTTATTTTCTGGATAACTACTATTTTTGTTGCCAAACATCAATTTATTAAAAAAAATGTAATTTATTTTATTTTATATTTATATTTAATATTCTTTNGTTTATGTATTTCTAGTGCATTAATCTTAACCCTTTTGGATTGATATCTCAAGTGCTGCAATGACATGAGTACACTTGGGTAATTGAAGTGGGAATTATCCTGTATCATAATTCAAATTACTTAATCTCTCAATTGCTACAAAATTATCAACAAGTATAAAACACAAATCCTTTTTAGCCAATTAATGATCTTTAGTCATGATTCTCATCTTGCTAAGCATCAAGAACATGATTAGAAATCTTCTAGAGAGTTACCAAACCTCTCTCAAGTGTAATCTGTCCATGTTCTAGAAATTGAGTAGCTAGTTCAACCCTAGCTTTAAGACCACTTCTAAACATGACAATTTATATAATTTTGTCCTAAACATCAATAGATCATCATCTATCCCTCTAAATCAACCATTCCCACAATCCATAATAAAACTACTCACACATAACTAAATTACAAAACAAAACCGAACAAAAGCAAGACATAGCAAAAATAAGAAGATTGATGGAAAGAAATTAAGAAAATCTTCACTAAAGTGGTGTAGATCCTCAAAGATTCATGAACACAAGAGAAGAGAAGAGAGAAGTTGACTTAAAACAGTGAAAAGATACAAAAGATGTCTTATTTTTCGTGTGTGGAGAGTTGGTGAAACTCAACTACAAAGTGTTGAACTTATACAAAAGTGGAGGGGCCCAAAGTCAAGTGGAAAATCACCAGATCAACATGTCTTTACTAAATTGGCCATAACTCTTGACCCACAGATCGGAATGACTTGAAACCACTTCCATTGGAAATCTAACTCAAATATCTACACCTTTCATGCAGGCCTCCGAACCTAAATCCAAATTTAAACCGTTCTTCTGAGTCGATCTTTAAAGTACTTTGGATGGTTTCGGCCGCGGTGGTGGATCGGTCGATCCAGAGGGGATCGATCGATCCCACAAAAACATGAGATCGATCGATCTGGCATTGTAGGTCGGTCTGGGAAATGTGCGATGTTTGGGATCGATTGATCCAAGTTTGTGGATCGATCGATCTGGTTTGTTTCTCCACTCGCTCCTCTTGCTCGCCAGACTAGACCGTCATCACGAAAATTGGCATAACTCTTGATCGCACCGTTGGAATGGCCTCAAACAACTTCCAAATGAAAGTTAATCCATTGATATATCTTGTGTTAAAATCTGTGTTCAATCCATCGGTGGGAGGTCTTTCATCCAATGCCAAACTTATGACATCTCAACCTGATCCTACATCTCTGTATTCCGCAATGATCTTTTTTATGGCTATCTTCACTCCTCCAACTCCTCTGACTCCAAGAACACCTGAAAATGGCTCAAACAAGCCAAAAAGAATGTAAAGACAACCTAGGACATCTAAAATGCTATGAGACTCAATTTGGACCTAAATGCATTGTAAATACAATGAAAACAACATGAAATACATAGAAAACAAAAGAAAATATGAGACTCAATATGGTAAAATACACGGTTATCAGACTTAACCCGCGCTATCTATAGCGCGGGGTAATTTTTTTAAAAACAAATGTAGTGAAATTTAAGAAAAACTGATTTAACCTTAATTTTATATTATGTTTAACTAATGATTACAAATAAATATATATATATGAACTGCTATTATTTAGTAATAATTAAGAAACTAAATAATAAATAACCTCTTTAATGAAAAATAAATACTTTCCAAATTATCTTCCATAACTTTAAAAGACGATTTTATCTTTTCCTAATTCAATTATCTTTTGTTATTTGTAATGTCATTTCTTGTAATATCTTACAAAATAAAATTCATTTATTAAAATGCCTACTTAAATAATAAGATAGAGATATAAAGAGTGAATTGAGTATATATGATAAGTTGACCAAAAAATTAGATAATAATTTGGAAATTAGGTGAAGAGGAAAGAGAAAACCCAAATTACCCTTTGTTTTTTTAATAATCACATAAATGCCATTGGTCAGAAAATAATTTTCTGACCGAAGATTCTGGCAACACTGTTCATCTAACGGCCGGTGTTACTATTCATCAAAACTCAACGACCACTATTCATAACCAGAAAAACATATTGTTAACATTGTCATGTTAACCCAGTTATCATTGTAAGCATCTTTAACATATAGTTATTATCGTTAACATTGTCATGTTAACCCAGTTATCATCTTCGTTTTTATGAAATTGTCATGTTAAACCAGTTATCATATCATAAATTATCGTGTTAATCCAGTTATCATTTCGCAGAAAAATGTGAAATATGGAAATATAAAAATTATTGTGATAATCTAGTTATCATATTATAGAAACTATGTGTTATTGGTTATCTAACTTTGTTATCATCACAAATGTATACTGATAATCTATTGGATAACTTTGTTATTGATTATTCATCGTATTTATCACATAAAAATCAGCAAACCGGAAAAAAAAAATGAGCACCACCACGCCAGCACCATCGTCACCGGTGTCACCGGCGGCGCCACAGTCGCGGTCTTTTCCGTCGTCACCGCCGTCCTCGACCACTTTTCTTCTTCTCTTTTCTTCTTTCTTCTTCTTCTTCTTCCCTTTCTTCTTCTTTCTTGTTCGCCATGAATAGTAAATCATGAGAGAGAAAATGCAAAAATAAAATTAGTTAGATTTGATAAGGTTAAGTTAGTCTTTTTCATGTGAATAGTATTGATAGAATAGTGTTAAAAATGTGCACTTAGTTTTCATGTTATTTAATAGTACTTTGTGATATTACTCAGATATAAATGTATAACAAATTAAAAACAAAACAAAAACTTAGGCAAAAAAGTTCCCTCGATCATCCCATCATGTTCACTACTTTTTCATTTCTATACTAATATAACCAATTATATTTAATTTGTTTTTAATATGCAGTAAATGTTAATACCCAAAATAATGATTTGATAAATTAGATCTTTAGATGCCGAATATATATTTAAAACTAACACAAAGATTCTCCCGACTTTTAAGAACAAAAAAAAACAATTTGATTCACATAACCAAAATAAAATTTAAAGAATATATTATCTGTTGGCCATAAATAAAATATCTATACTATTAAAAGAAGATAACAGGCCAAACATGAAAACATTCATTTTATGTTATTTTTTACTTGGATAACTACTACTCTTTTGCTAAACATCAATTTATTTTAAAAATGTATTTTATTATATATTTAAATTTAACTCTGAAAATTAAATATGAATTTAGATTATTTTGGATTTCCTTAAATATAAGTTA
>PKMM01011659.1:77168-105782 GCA_002933915.1 Eutrema heterophyllum
ATATATATTGGTTGTGTATTAATTATTCACATAATAACAAAGTTTACAAAATGGGTCAGAAAATTTGGATACCTAAAAAAACTAATTTTGAATCATACATGTCATAGCATAAATATATTTTTCAATACAATTTAAAAAACATAAAAGATAAAAAAAAATTAAAAAAATTATCGTTCGCCCTCAACCTGGATTAAAAATTTAACAATTTTATGTCCAAATAAATAAGTTTCTTATTTCTTAAAATTATGTCCACATAATGAAATCATGTTAATTAAAATTATATTAATACATCAAATCTATAATAAAACTTATCCCGCGCGTGTGCACGGATGAGAATCTAGTATATATGAAAAGAGGCGAACCTCTCCAATTATGCACAACGTCAGCACGGGAAAATCTGTCACGTGTCCTATCAAATAAATAACTCACTCACGTTCAACATAATTAAAATTATTTCTTTTTTCCTTCGTGCAACGTTTCTTCTTCCTCACCATGGTTGCATTGCATTCCTTCCCCCTTTTAATTCACCAAATTATCGTCGCGTTTAACTCATCCTATCGAACGTTATCTAACTATTTTGTCTCCACATTAAGGGTTTTAAATCGCTTGTTGAATAGCAAGCTGAACCACTAGGGCTTGTCAATGATTGGAAGAGGGGATACAGAGGAAGGAAAGAAAACATGAAGCTTTGATCCTTCCTAAATCAGAGTTTTCTTCCTCCTGCAAGAACTCGAAAATAGAGAGGACGGCAAACTGCTCCACTCCATTCTCCGCCAAGCTAAGCACTACACCGCCTAACTTGCACTCAGTGCGTTTGCTCCCCAATTACTTCCTTCTCTTCCTCTCTCAGGGCTTCCGACTTTGCACATTCTATTCCAACTTTTTGAGTCGCCGATGTTGGGTTTTGTTGTATATGCATGTGAATTTAGGCATTCAGGTGATCTTTGACCGATTTAAAGGATAGACTGCCTACGTTTACTGGTTTTAATAATTGACACTTAATATGCAGGTTCGACACCAGAGCATCTCAAGTAAACGAAGCAGTCAAAAGGCCGGATTCAGGGCCATTCTGAATAGACAACGGAGTCTGAAGTCCCCAATCTTTCAAGGGATTTCTAGATACCGTATGACTAATTATTCCGCCTTCTACCTTTCTCGTTGTTTTTTTTTTTTTTGATTAACATGGGTGATCCGGGTTTTACCACCCGACTAATCCCATGGATGAGCCAGCTCGTGGGGCACCGGTCCATCATGTTAAACATATGGGCCGAAGCCCAGAGCCCACTACCCACACGCTTGTGATTTTGTTTTGAAGGAGATTCGAACCCGGGGGGAGCGCTCTCAACGCATTCCCATGTCTCCCCTACCACTCGACCACTCAACGCATTCCCGTGTGGGCACCCCGTTGTTTGTTCTTAAAGATAAAGACTGGAATTGTTTTGGAAATCTATTATAGTTCTTAAGTTATCCGATTTTGAGTTCAAGGATCCAAAGATATAATACATTCACCAATCAAATATATATTACCAAAGTAAGATATGGTTTTGCCTTCTAATTACAAGAACTATAATCGTTATTATAGTAACACAATTATCGATTTGTCCACAAAATTAAGTTAGTGCAACAAGTTTATTATTTGGGAGATTTGCTGAAAATAACCTATAATTTGGTTTTTTCAACAAAACTAGACCTCTTATTTGAGTTAAAGCAAAAGTAACCTATAGGGGTAGTGATTTTACAGTTACCTCCTCAATGACTAAACAAAAACCCAGTACGTGTTTTTACGATTATAACCCTGAGACGCAGGTAGACTTCATATAGAAGTCTACATGTAGACTTCTCATGAAGTCTGCTCTGTAATTAAATTTTATATTTAAATAATAAAAAGAAATAATATTATGTTATAAAATTATGAGGTTTTAAAAATTTATTATACTAAGTTATAAAATTTGATCAGATTAACCAAAGGAATAATTTATAGGTTATAGTTGAATTATGAGTAGACTTCTATAGGTTTAGTAGACTTCATGCGAAGTCTGTTTTGAGACTTCAGATAAGTCTGCTAAACCGAAAAATTTAACCTAACCGGGAATTTTACCACATCATATATAAAGGAAGTAACCCTAATTATGTAAAAAAATCTTACCTCTCTCAAACGGCGCTCTCTCTCTCTCCCTCGCCTCTCTGCGCTCTCTCTCTCTCGCCTCTCTCTCTCTCGCCCGCTAAAGCTCCACTGGCGACTTCTCTCCGCTCCACTCTCTCGCATCTCTCGCCGTTAACATACGGCCTCTCCATTCTTGCCGGTTGTCGTAGTGGTAAGCCGTCGGTCTTCTTCTTCTTTCTTCATCTCTTCTGACCCGTCTTCATCTCTTTCTCACTTCTTTATCCTATTGTTGCAGATCTGAGGTCAGCTTCTGGAGAAGGTCTCGGCAACCACCGATTCAGAAGATCCATCTCGGACCTGACCTGTCTTCATCTCCCCGTTTGTTTTGACGCCTCTCTTAATAGATCAGGTAAAGCTTCAATCTTTGTGGTTCTTGTAACGTTCTATCGAAGGGAAAAAAATCTAATGCAGTCTTTGAACTTGAGAGATTGCTCGTCGTTGAGTTTATGCCTTCTGAAACTCTCTCTAAGCATCTCTTCCACTGTAAGACATTTCATCATCTCTAAGTGACGAGCAACAGTTTTACTTGTTTGGTGTGATTCTCTTTTGTCTTGTCTCGATGCTTCCGAGTCCTAACACACTGTTTAGGAGATTTAATTGGAAATATCTGTTTTTGGTTCTATCATTTTAGTAGAAGATTGAAAGATCTTTGAATGCTCATATTTCATATCTGATGAAAGAATCATCTTTCATTACTATTAGTATGAGATTTCCAATTTTGACTAAAAGTTTTAGTTAATAATGTCTGATGATATATGCAGGGGATAGCCAGCCAATGAAGTGGGCAATGAGGGTGAGAGTTGGTTTGTATCTTGCACAAGCACTCGAGTATTGCAGCAGTAAAGGCCGCGCCTTGTACCATGATCTCAATGCGTACAGAATCTTGTTTGACCAGGTCCATCTCGAGCTTGCTATCTTCTCTTATATATATTTCTTATTGTGATTAGATTCATGTTTCTCTTTACCTATGAGAGATGTTACTGGAGAATTGTGGGGTTTTCATGTAAGTTGCGGTTAAAGGATTCTGATAATGTTCTATAATCTGGATTAAAGGATGGTAACCCGAGATTATCTTGCTTCGGTCTGATGAAGAATAGTAGGGATGGGAAGAGTTACAGTACAAATTTGGCTTTCACACCTCCTGAGTACCTAAGAACAGGCCAGTTACTAGATATGAGATGCAATGGCATCAAGTTCTGTGTTTGTTGGTTGACAAAGTTATCATATTGATCTTATGAATCGATGTGTGTTTATTTAATTTCTTACAGGGAGAGTGATTCCGGAGAGTGTGGTTTACAGCTTCGGAACGCTGGTTCTAGATCTTCTCAGTGGCAAACACATACCACTGAACTTGATGCCATTGCATCAAATTCCACATAGGGATTTGTCGATAATATGAAATTTGAAGTTAAAACTGGAATTTTTAACGTTCTTTGTTGCTTTTTTCAATTGTTTGTAGTTGTTGGCAAATCAGTGGAACAGAAGTTGGGGTGATGTAAGTGTTATTTGTAAATAATTTTTAAGAAAAGTTATAGATGTGGGATTTTCAATGTGAATGCTGACATAAATGAAATTTGCAGGATGGTTATTTCATGATTAGGAGAGGAACAAATGAATGTGGAATTGAAGATGAACCAGTGGCTGGTTTGCCTTCAAGCAAGAATGTGTTTAAGGTTATTACTGGTCCAGATGATCTTTCGGTTGCTTCGGTTTAAGATCAAAGATGAAAAGTTTGTATCTGTAAGATATATGTTACTGTGATGTTGTTGTTGTTGTTTCCGGCTAAAGATTCCGGTAATGGGAACTTGTTGGCCGTGAAAATGTTATAGAAATAAATAATGCAACCTAAGCCAAAAAAAATATGGTTTTAGCTTCTCTCGTAACTTCGTATAATGTGGAGTTGTGTCCAGAATTTGGTAAATCCTTTTTTCTCTCTTGTTTGGCTGCCAATATTTGTTTATGTTGAGACAATTTTCCAATTCGACAATATATGTGTTTACTTGAGCTTGAACAATGATTTGGGTCTACATTTCATCATATGTAATCCTGAAGTTGGTAATGATTGATCACAAAGCTATATACATGGTAAAATATTAGTTACAATTCAGATACAGTTCTTAATTTGATAAAAACGAACAACCCCTATATCAACATTTTTCCGAAAAAGAATAGGTTAAAACCGCAAATTCAGTCTTGTCCATATCATAACCACCTTGTGCTATCTCAACGAGTTTTTCATGCGTACAACCATCACTCAAAAAGAACATCCTTCCTCCCTTGACTTTATCAACCGCAAACTCCCACGTCGAGTCTTTAAACATCCATTCTCCGTAAACAACAGGTAGGTTAACCATTTCCTGTAAGAAAAACAAGAACAAACCCCATTAGCATTCGTGATTACAAACCATAATTCAATGAAATAGTACGTAGTAGACTTCTACCGAAAGTCTTCTATTATGAGCTTAATGTCTAGTTAATCAAAAAAATTAATTCACTCAATATTATCGATTTAAAACACACCAGACTCATACAACAGCAAAAGCACTAGTAAAAATACATACTAGAACAAAAAAAGGTCAAAGATTCGTTATAAATATGCTTTAAATGAGTTTTTTTTTTAAATGTTATACAGTAGACTTCTATGAGAAGTTGACAAAGAAGACTTCATTTGAAGTCTACATAAATTCTTAGAAGTCTGCGTGTGAAGTCTACTGTGGAACAGGTTATTTTTGCATTTGACCAAACTGTTGACTTTATAAAAGTAGACTTCTCATGAAGTCTGCGGAAAAAAAGGTTAATTTTCCATTTGACAGAATCTCATCAGTGTTTGACTTTTAAAGTAGACTTCATTTGAAGTCTACGCTGAAGACTTCTAATGAAGTCTACGTCGTTAGAGAAGACTTCAGACTGAAGTCTACTGAAAATGGGTCACTTTTGCAATTCAAATACTGAAAGTAGACTTCGTTTGAAGTCTACGAAAAATAAGGTTAGTTTTGAGTTTGACCAAAAATATTCATTACAGACTTCGTTTGAAGTCTACTTCAGTTTTTGAAAAAAATAGACTTCTTTTGAAGTCTACTCTAAATTTGTAGACTTCATATGAAGTCTACTGTAAAAAAGTTTTTTTTTTTTTAAGTTTGAAATTTTTGTCAAACGCAAAACTAACTTTCATAATTTTGGTCAAATACCAAACTGACTTAAAAGAAGACTTCTCCAGAAGACTTCAGATGAAGTCTGCCATATAAAAGTCAAAGTTTGGTCAACTACAAAAGTAGCCTCTTTTTTTCGGAGACTTCATATGAAGTCTACGGGTGATTTTTTTGTTTTCAAAGGATAACTCACAGACTTCACCTGAAGTCTCCTTACAAAAACGAAAAATAGTCAATTGCAAAACTAACTTATGGTTGACTAGGAGACTTCAAATGAAGTCTACGATGAAGAGCAGACTTCATTTGAAGTCTACTATCGCGAAACAGATCTAAAAATTAACGAAAATCAAGTGAATAATTACCTAGATCCGGTTTGAGCCTGTTTTGAGCTTCGTCGAGTGCCCAAAACACTGTGATTAACCAATATCAAAGAAGTCCAGTCCTTCTTAGGCAATAACCATCGAAACAAGCAAGATCTAAGAATTTGTAAATTTTGAAAACGAAAATGAGAGAGTTTTTTGGATGAAAATGGAGAAGAAATGGAAGATTACGAGGTTATGAGCATAAAGATGAGGAGTTAGAGCAAAAGAAATTGGTTGGAGAAGCATTTAGAGCTCGAAATTGGTTGTTCATGGTGGTTGAAAAAATTGAAGAATATGGCATTTTCGTAAATAATTGGATATCCAAAGGTGTTTTGTGTATTTTTCATAATGAAGCAGACTTCAAAAGAAGTCTACGCAATGGCATTTTCGTGAATATCGCAAGCTAGAAGGGTGCAATGGACAAAAAATGGCATTTGTTGAGCAGAAGGAAATGAGAGGTTATGTTTGTATTTGACCATAAATTTTGAGTCATTTCTGCAACCGCCCTTATTATTTTTCATGAACTCTTTAACTGCTCTCCGTAGCAATAAGCTTTCTTTTTATCATTCATATCAATAATTTTTTCTCATTTTTCAGTTTGTATCCGAAAAGTTCAAAGGTACTTTCTTTTTGCCCCGTCCTTGTTTCAGTTACCAATGAAGCATTTGGATACATGGGTCAGTACAAAATTGATGAAGGAGAAGCCTGAAATAATGACATGACTATAAATGTGCGAGCATTACTAAGATGATTGGCCGCCATTTACAAAGATTATTGGTAAAGATTATTGCCAATTCTCCATGAACTTTCTTAAAGAGACTATACCCAAATGGCTAAGTCTTTCCTCCTGCTATTTCTGTAACTTAGTTTGATTGCCAAACCTTATACACTGGCAGAATTAAAAAAAACTTGTAATAGTGTTATCCTTTAATGTCTCTCAAAAAGCTTTTTGAAAATTTTTAGTCTGCCGGGGCCTTATATATTCTATGATTATGTCCACAAACAGATAGATCCTAAGACAACTTCAAAGGTGCTCCATGTCAGGTAAATTTAAGAGTTTTCTAACTTCCAAATATTTTTCCTGTGTATGGTCACAAATATTTCTATTATTTTTTTTCAGAACTACGCGGAACATTTGGGAAGCAAAAATGTACACTTTGTCTTCTTATAGATTGAGGGTCTGCAAAAGCATGGACAAAGTCGCCGTGTTGGATGATACTGGTAATTGTTTCTTTTATACATTACTCGATGGTTATCATCTCCACTGTTTGTTCAAAATTATTCTTACGTGATCCGTTTCATTTCTGGCGCATCTAGATAGATATTTAGGTGTCTTGCTTTTCAATTTTGTAGAAACAAAGCAAGTGGTCCTGCTAATAAAAAAACAATTCATAATATTAAAAAAATGATTATTCGGGTTTGTACACTTTCACTTACCTTTTACCTCTCCGGTTTGTAAGAGCATATCTCCGAATGAGGGATTTTAAGGGGATCTTAACATTAAATTGCTCAAAATTTAAATCAAAATAGCTAATATTTGTTAGAACCGGTTCTAATTAGAGAGTTTTTAGAACCCTTAAGAAACGTTGACGTGTCGCATTCCCATTAGTCAAGGGTTTTTAATATATATATATATTTTTTTATACACCCGCTGAAACTTCATGTTAATATAGCAATATTTATGTTAATATTTCTATATTCATGTTAATACCAATTCCCTTTGGTATATTCATGTTAATATAGCAATATTCATGTTAATATTGCTATATTCACTCGATTCTTCTTCAAATTTTTTTTTGTTTGCTGAAGTTTCAGCGGGTGAATTTAGTTATAAAATAAAATATTATAGTTTCAGCGGGTGAACTTTTTCATGTATGTTTAAAATCTTATGAAATGCAATAATATTTAGTTATAAAATATTTATAAATTTAAACAAAATAAATTCTACTTCAAATATTATAATTTAAAAAAAAATCTTTATTTATTATTAAGAACCCCACTTGGGATTCTACCATTGGAAAAGCATAAAATTAAAACATGGAATAAGGTTATTAATTTAAAAATTTTCAAAATTATTATTAAAAATAATGGTAAGAAACTAAGAACCCCCAATGGGGTTCTTGGAGATGGTCTAAGTATATATAATCTAAGCGTTTTTTGTGGTTTTGCTTATACAAATGGAATTCGAAGCCCAACACTCATATATTATTTTTTAAGCCCAAACGCTACCCACAAATTAACGTGTCCTAACGTGTTCTTTCTTGGGTTGTCAGCGGAGCGTCGCCGGAAACCACCTCCAGTCGAGACTCTAGTAGGTTAAATCCGATGAACTCGACCCAATTTCTTCCGAATTCCACCAGTACACCGCCTTTTGCAGAACACACCAAGTGATTATGAACGGAAATAAGATCTGAGAAGCACCTACAGTTGCGACACGACCAAAGGTCAGATCAGACGCTAACACGCTCTTCTAGATCTGTTCTAAACCTGTCGACAAAAGTCCCACACCACGATCGATTCATGAGCAGAAAGATAACCTTCATGAGCAGAAAGATAATCTTCATCCCACAGCACGATCGATCGGCTCCAGTAGGGGTATGAAGGATTTAAAACTGCTCCTGCACATAATCGAGCAATCCGACAAACACATGAAAACCGAACACCACCACGAAATAGATTCAATCACTGCAAAAGGAGAAAATCAAAAACCAAACTAATATACAAGAGAATCCGAACTAAGTCGGAACTAAACATCGGAACTAAAAAAGAATCAAAAACCAAACTAATATACTTGGCCTTTCATTCACATTTCTCTTGTTTTTATGTCCCATATACTCCAAAGTTCAAACTTTTTATCAACTCTTCTCAAATTGTTTATATGTTGGTGCTGATTTTGTTAGGCTCTTTATTCAAATCAGATTCTCCCTTGACATACACGTTCTTGATGGTCGATTCTTTATGCTGAGTGCAAAGAACAATTTATAGATTTGCTCTTCACTTTTCTTACCATTCCGCTTGAAGTTTGTGATGGAACTTTCTATTGACAATGCCAATGTGTGCTTCCTTATTACTACAATTGCCGTGCACAACTTCTAGATGTTGTTATTTAGGAAATGCCATAATATGAATGTTTGATTTCCCATCTCCAATTTACTAATAGCAAACTCTCCAAAAGGATAAATAGGAATTTCCTTTAGGCAGATGAAATAATATTCAAGCTAATTCCAATGAATCTAAAATCCAAATGCACTTCAGATTCTGCTGGCATTAGATTTGTTAAGGGGAAAAAACAAATTTCATTGTGTTAGATGATCTGGTTGTCACTACTATGAACTCATCATTGCAGGTGAACATCAATGATATTGAGAAAGAAATTAGCATTAGCAAAGATTAGGTATGATGCCTCTGAATCTACACTTGTGTTGCAGGCCATCATCATAACCTCAGAACTTTGAATTCAACACTCCTTCCCGATAACGGGATTAGATATGTTAAAAACCCAAAACATAAAAGTAAAAATACAGAAAGTTTTAATGGAACCTGTAATCGATTCTTAAACAATACAAATTACATAAAGTTCTATCAAACCACTTGAATACCACAGTGTCTACGCAACGACACCCACAATTATCACACACTGGTCTAGTATGACCACTGTTGCGTGCAATTTCAACCTTATCATCACGAAGATATTTGATGATATGGTTTGGCTTCATCATGTAGACTTGATTTCCCAATAAACATGTGACGTGAAGAGTGACTCTGCAAGGGTTACATGTGTAGAACCACTCTGTTGCATCTAATTTCCCTTCACAGATCTCGCACCAGTATTGGAGATCTGTTGTCTCGTCTTCTCCGTAGCAAAGAGTGAGTGGATGTTTATCATGCTTGTAGTGAGCCGGGGAAGGCAACGTAGCACATTCAAGACACAAAAAAGAATTGCATTCAATACATTCCAAGTAATGATTACCGTCATCAGCCTTGCAGCCCATGCATTCACCTTTGGTCAAATTGAAAAAGAGATCATGTGGATGGCAATCATGGGTTAAAGGATCAGGAAGCGAAGCACACCTTACATCCAGTTCAAAGACACAGTTTTCTTCGGTGCACTTGTACATGAAACCACAACCACGTCGACTACACCCATTACAACTGAAGAAACCTTTGGTATAATAATCAAGCACGAGCTCGAGAGGATTAGAAGAGAATGGATGGAAGAGGGTGAGCGGGTGTTTGTGTATGGGATGGTGTTTTATGCGAGGAAGGGATGCACATGTTTCGTGGAGAACAAAATCGCAATGGATACAACTATAGAAGCGATCCAAAACTGTTATCGGAAGGATGCAAGCTTGGCAAAACTTGTGTTCATAGTCGCCGCGGTTGTCATTCCTATGAATCTTAAGATGGTGATGGTCATGAGTGAAATGTTGTATTGTCACTTCATCGATCCTCACGAATGGCTCAATGACTTCTTCCTCTTCTTCGGGCACTCCTTCAAGATCTTTCCCATCCCACACTTTATACTGTGTTGCACATTTCGAATGGACAGCATAGTGGCATCCTTTATTGCAAGAGTAATTCCCGTAGTTGACGTCAACGGCTTTGCGACAAACTCCACAAGAGAATAACTCACCAGAAGAAGGAACAAGGGAGGAAGTGTGAGAGAGACGATGTGAGTGACGGGTGATCTTAATGACACGAGGTAGGTAGATACATCTTCTATGAACCATGTAGTTACAAAGCAGACAAGAGTAAACTTGATCTACATCAAGAGAGAAGCCACAAGCATCACAAGGCAAAGGGACTCGTCTAGGAAAGAGGGTAAGAGTGTGGTCATGGGTTTTTAGGTTTTCAATAGTGATAGGTGGTCGATTGATTGTGCATTCCAAGTGTAAACTGAAATTGCAGATAGAACAATGATAGTATGGGTCTTCGTCGACAAGATTTCTCCGACAAGATTTGCATTTTTGATGATTTTCATCTGAATCATCTTTAGATCTATCGGCTTCGGAGTCTTCTAAATCAGAGGAATCTGAATCAGAAGAATCTGGATCCCAATGAATAGGGTTGATATAAAAATCAGGGTTATTTGAGGAGGTGAGGGTGAGAGGGTGGAGGAGGTGAAAAGGGTGCATGATTTCTGGAGCTAAAAAGTGACAACCTCTGTGAAATTCCAAATCACAAGTAGCACAATAGTAATAGTACCTTTTATACTTCAGGTGTGGGCCTTTGCAGGCGAAGCAGATGGAGAGTGGAGGATCATATCGCCGGCAAAGTTTGTGAGGGTTTGCTGGATCCGACAGAAGACATGGAGGCTTAGAACGAGGAAAAAATTTACCTTTTTCCATGGGAGTTGTCTTTTGTTTACAAAATGAATGAAGCAAATAAATCAAAATCTCTCTTGTTGTTAAGTCAAGTTCTTCATCTTTTGGTACGAATCATTTAACAACTACTACTTATAATGTCTTTTTTTAATCCCGCTATAAAGTTAAGAAGACAGCTGGTTTTAGCAGTAATATAATATAAAACGAATCATTTAACAACTACTACTTATAATGTCTTTTTTTTAATCCAGTTATAGAGTTAAGAAGACAGCTGGTTTTAGCAGTAGTTAAAAGACCAAAAATTTGAATGTTTCTTCCAATTGATTAAAAACGAACAATTCTTTTATTTTATTTATGCTTTGTTGTATTTTTATATATATATATTTTTGAACAGATGTTCTACTACAAGATGCAGGTGAAACCGTGTCACATAGTGAACAATAAATGCTCGTCTCTATCAAATTTTTAAAATTTGTTTCATATGTGACAATTGCCTCCTTTAGTGTTTATTGCGGCGGTGAAAATCCCGACCTAATAAGACATGAAAAAATTATACTCAAAAATACATTTTAAAATTATAATTACACTCAAAAACACATTTGAGTTAATGCACAATTTGGTTTACTTTTTGGTGTATGTATTGACATTTATGCCCCTCTACCAAAAAATAATTATCATTCCCTCATTTTCTCTTTATTTTTTATTTTTTTTCATCTCACACACCCCACATATTTTGTTTTCCTTATATTTTTCTCATGAAAAAAATAATCTACCAATTATTTTTGCACTATCAATTATATATTTTTTTCTCTATATTTTGATATCCATTTCACAATTTTTTACTTACATGTGAATCGAACCTTGTGGATAGAACGCATGCGTATCCATGTTGTTGCGTACACGTGTACCATATTCGCGTGAATACGCATGTATATTCATATAGTTGCGTACATAGGTATCATATGCATGTGGATACGCATGCGTTCTATCTATGTGTTTGAACCACACATAAATATAATATTGTAAAATGGATATCAAAGTATAGAGAAAAAGAAATATAGTTTATAATGCCAAAAAATTGTGAAATTGTTTTTTATGAGAAGAAAATAAGCAAACAAAATATGTGGGATGTGGAACAAAATAATTATAAAAAATTATGATTGTTTTTTGGGAAGAATGGGGAAAGGGTATTTAGATCATTTTATTTATCAAAAAGTAACAAAAGTGTGTCTAAACTCAAAAGTGTATATTTTGTAATCTCAAACTCAAAAAGTGTCTTTGAGTGTAAATCACTAGTAAAACAGAATAAACCAAAGGAGATTTGTTAAAATAGTATATTTGGGGACAATAATTTGAAATGGGGTACATCCATAAAAAAAATTGTAAAAATTTTACATCTTCTTATGCCATTTACAATGTACCCCTCTCCTTTGAAATTAAGTGTAGTGAAAAGAAGAATGATGAGAAAGGAAGAAAAGAGATGCTATGTAACAAGGAAGAAGAAGAAGCCGATGGATTGTTTAATGCAGTCCATAATGTAGTGCAAACAAGTGGTGAAGAAGTATGGTAGTGGTGCTACAAACCATATGACTAAAGAAGAAATGTTCTTCACAACTTTGGACAGGTCCTACAAGGTTCCCATTAGGGTAGGAAATGGTGCTATATTGATGACTACAGGGAAAGGAAACATTCAAGTAATGACCAAGAAGGGAAAAAGGGTTATCAGAGATGTCTTCCTAGTTCCTGGAATGGACACAAATCTTCTAAGTGTACCTCAAATGGCAAGGAATGGATATCAGATAATCTTCAAAGGGAATAAATGCATAATACACAATCATAGTGGAGACAAGATTGCTGAAGTAAAGCGTGTAAGGAATGCATATGTTCTACGAATGCAAGTAATTGAAGAGAGTGTGAGTTCAGCAAATGAGGAAAACTTATCTGAGTTATGGCACAAAAGACTTGGACACTCTGGTTTCCAAAATCTGCAGAAGTTACAAACAAGTCAGATGGTTAAAGGACTTCCTAGATTTCAGGTCATACAAGATGTATGTGAGGCTTGTATCAAAGGGAAACAGTGCAGAGAACAATTTCCCACGATGTCAGAAAACAAGAGCTCAAGGATATTGGACTTGATCCACACAGACTTGTGTGAACCAATGCAGACTCCATCATGCAGTGGTAGCTTGTACATACTTACCTTTACCGATGACTATTCGCACATGGTGTGGGTGTACTTCTTAAGATTGAAATCAAATACTTTTGCTACCTTTAAGAAGTTCAAGACACTGGTTGAGACACAAACAAGCAAGAAGATAAAGAAAATCAGATCAGACAGAGGAGGTGAGTTCAAATCAGAACAATTTGCAAGATTCCTAGAAAAGAATGGAATCCAAAGACAATTTACAATGGCATATTCACCACAGCAAAATGGAATAACTGAACGAAGAAATAGAACCCTAATGGACATGGCAAGAAGTACGTTAAAAGATTAAGGGATGCCAAATAAATTTTGGGTTGAAACTACATTTATTGCAGCTTACATTCAAAATAGGCTTCCTACCAAAGCACTAAACCAAAAGACCCCGATTGAAGTTTAGAGTGGTTACAAGCCATCAATTGGTCATCTCTGAGTATTTGGATGTATATGCCATGTTTTGATTCCTGCTGCAAGGAGAAAGAAACTTGATGATAAATCTGAAAAAGTTGTGTTTATGGGATATAGCAGTGTAAGTAAGGGATATATAGTGTATGTTCTGAGCACAAAGATGATTGAAGTATCAAAAGATGTTGTTTTTGAAGAGAACAAAAGTTGGACTTGGGAAACATGTGAAGAAACAAAAGAGCAGGGAGAGGTTCCAGTTAACAGCAACAAAATATCTCAAAAGAGAAGTACTGAAATACAAGAAAATGCTTTAAGTCCAACAACTAGGGCAGATACATGATATAGGAGACCAAATGTGAGTCCTATACCATTTCAGCTAAGTGGAGATGGGTCAGGAAGTAGCAGTTCATCACGGCATGGGCAAAAGATGAGAACGTTAAGTGACATATATCAAGAAGGAGAAGGAGAAGGTAATGAAGCAATTCATGTTCACGAGGCTTGCTATGTTACCTGTCAGGAACCTGACATTTTTGAAGAAGCTGTGAAATTTAAGGAGTGGAGGAAGGCAATGGATGCTGAAATCAATGTGATAAACAAGAATGAAACCTAGGAACTGACAGAAAGACCTGCAGACAAGAAAGTGATTTCAGTCAAGTGGATATACACAGTAAAAACATATGAGAATGGAGATATTCATAAATTGAAAGCAAGACTATTGGCTCGGGGTTTTACTCAGACTTATGGAGTGGATTATGGGGAAACTTTTGCTCCAGTTTCCAGACATGATACAATCAGAATGCTAATAGCCCTTGCTGCACAAAGAAATTGGAATAGGCATCAAATGGATGTCAAATCAGCCTTCTTGAATGGAGAAATTACATAAGAAGTGTATGTGGAACAACCACCAGGTTATGAAATAGAGGGAGCAGAAAACATGGTGTTCGGATTGAAAAAGGCCCTCTATGGATTAAAACAAGCACCAAGAGCTTGGTATAGCAAAATTGATTCATTTTTCATTGCACAAGGATGTAGGAGAAGTGACTGTGATGCATCAATGTATATTCAAGAATGCAAAGGAGAGATTATGGTGATCAGCCTATATGTAGATGATCTTATCATCACAGGAAGTAACGAAAGCATGATTGAACAATTTAAACAGAAGTTGAAAGAGACCTTCGAGATGACTGACTTGGGAAGACTGAGATACTTCTTGGGTTTTGAAATTACCTGCACAACAGAAGGACTGTTCTAAGTCAAAAGAAGTATGCACAACAGTTGTTAAACAAGTTTGGAATGAAGAATTGCAGGAGTGTTGACACACCACTAACACCTTACGGGAAAAATCAAGATGAAGGAGCAGAACTTACAGATCCCAAGCTATATCGCAGTATAGTGGGAGGATTTTTATATTTGGCAGCAACTAGACCAGACCTTGCTTTTGCTGCCTCCTACTTGTCTAGAAGCCTATCTAAACCAACTGAACAAAGTCTACAAGAAGCGAAGAGAGTATTGAGATACATACAAGTAACAATAGATTATGGTCTAAACTTTAAAAGGACAGATCAAGCTCAACTAATTGGATTTTCTGATTCAGATTGGGCAGGCTGTAAGGAGGATATGCGAAGTACCACATGAATGTGTTTTACTCTGGGAAGCGGAATGTTTACATGGCAAACGCACAAACATGATACAATTGCTCAATCTACAGCAGAAGCAGAGTATATGGCACTCAGTTCAGCAACCAACCATGCTGTTTGGCTGAAACGAATGTTGGAAGAACTAAAAGTTGAAGTTCACAGAAGCGTTCCAATCTATTGTGACAACACATCGGCTATAGCAATTGGAAGAAATCCAGTTCATCATAAGAGAACAAAGCATATCCAGATACGTTTTCATGCTGTTCGTGAAGCAGAGAAAGAGGGAGTAATTAACTTACGATTTTGCAGCGGCGAAAATCAAATCGCTGACATCCTCACAAAACCACAAGGAACAAGGCGATTTGAGGAACTGCGATTCAAACTTGGAATGATGAGAAATCCAATCATAAGAGATCATGCAATTGAAATCAAAGAAAATCAGAATGAGGCTGAGAAGATAAACACTCAAGATATAACGGAGAAATTCAAGAGGGAATAAGCTCGATTCGTGGAGAATCAGAGCAAGAGGGAGACTGAGAAAGTACAAATACCAGTGAGTTTTGTTGATGTTGTGAAAGGGATTCGTCCAGAAAATCGGGGAATCAACAGAGAAATTAAAGAGAAAATGGATCAAAACCCTAGATAGAATTTGGGAATTAAGCAAATGATTCAAGAGGGAGTGTTGGAGTTTGATCTTATGCTTAATCCTGCACAATAAATAAACAGAAATTGTGAGAAAAGAAGATGTAAAAGATGAAAATACGAAGAGGAAGAAACAAAAGGAAACGTAAGTCATGAGTCAAAGTTGATGGCTAATGTGGAAAATGGTGTTTAAGCCCAATTTAAATGCAATTTGAATGGGTTACGGTTTGTGTTTTAAGAATTAGGTTAAGATATTTTGTTGTATAAATATGTAAGTGTGTGGTGTGAAAAAGGTAAAGAGATTAAGAAAAGAAAAGTGTCGTAAGGAAAAACTCAACCTGAATATATTCAGATCTCTAAAATTCAACAAAGAAGGCTTGACGACTGCTCAGGGTCTGAAGAAAGGTTTCAGCTACGAGAGGATCCTCAAGGATTTGAAGAAAGATTTCTGCTTCAACAGGAACGTTGTGCAGGACAAGGACCTAGGCAAGATCATTCAGCTCCAAGGTGATCAGAGGAAGAAAGTGTCTCAGCTCTTGGTCCAGACTGGGATTGCTAATAAGGATCAGATCAAGATCCACGGGTTCTAAATCGGATTCCAATTGGATCATTTGATCTATTAATGCCAATAATTCGACCCTGATCATTAGGAGTTTTCAAGGGAAGCTTGCTTTTTTTTTTTTTTTCTTCGTTTAATTACTGTTGGTTGAAGGTGTGGGATATTTGACTATTGCAATGATAAATCTTTCGATTCTTCTATTTTTAATGAAGTTACTTTACTGGCAAAGGAAAAAAACAGATTATGAAATGATGCGAAAATTAGAAATCCGAAAGCAGGGATTGATATCAAAGAATCGAGCCTGATACTCCTGTTGTCGTTCTGGGCTAGGGATTTGGATCAGTGATCCTAATTTCAATTTTTTTTCCTGAATCAGTGATCCTAATTTCAATCGAACGAAAAAGGCTCTGGGCTAGGGATTCGTAGCCTCCTAGTTTGAAATTATATGTGCAATTTGATTTTTTGTCTTAGTTTTGTTCTGATTTTCAAAATAAACCCTAGAATGTTCTTTCCCAAATCGAAGAAGATGAAGCAAGTCATTTTGTTTTTGTTACAAATTTTTTTTTTTTTTTTAAACGAAACTTAACAAAACGACGCCGTTTTTCATTTTGTAATTATTATTGTTTTAAAAAAAAATTTCGGTCGTTCCAACAGGGATAACATATGGCATATGAGTCATCACCGTTAACGATTTAACAGGATTGACTAACAGTTTTCGGGTCAATGTATGTTTCGACCAAAAAAAATTAGTACGTGCATGAATATTCAAATAATTAAAGGTTTGGGTATTAATTCGCATACCAAAATTGTTCGGCACTTAATCAGTACCATTCGAAAGTGTTGAGGCATGAATTGACCGTTTTCTACTACAAGATGCATGTGAAACCGTTTCACATAGTGAACAATAAATGCTCAAGATTAGGGATGTTAAAACGGGCGGGCTCTACCCGTTTAGGCTCGACCCGTTAAGGCCCGTCCCGTTTAAGCGCGTTTATTTTCTGGACCCGTTTAGGTCCGTCCGTTTAGACCCGTTAAAATTAGTGTAGACCGTTTAGACCCGTTTAGGCCCGTTTAAATTTTGTGATATTTTTTAATAATTATATATTTCTAATCATATGTTATAAATAATATATACTTTATATATGGTTTTTTAAATTTATGTCTATCTTTACTATAATATAACTAAATTTAGAAGTCGGAAAACAAAATAACTAAATTTAGAAAACAAAACCCAACTTAAAATATATATACTTGCATAAAAATATATAAATAAGAAAAAAATGTATATACCACAACTTGTGGATTTTATGGGTTAAAATAATATTTTTAAAATATTTTATGTCAATGCAAGTCAAAATCGGTTATATAATTACAAGTTCGCAAGTTATTATCATTTATGTAAATGAAAATTTTAATAATACTAGGAGAGAATCCGCGTATAACATGAATCTTGTTTTATTATATGTTGTAAATAATATGTTTATAGATTTTCAATTCGACCTTCAATCATCACTTTCGTCTCCTTTTTTTTTTTATGACTCTAGTAATCTCTTCGGAATATTTATTTGTTTTTCACATTTCTCTCAACCATCCAAATCTCAATGTTGCAATAGTTTTTAATTTTCACAATTTACTATTTTGAGTTTTTGTTTTCTCATATTTTTAATTGATTCCCCATCTCTTTTTTCCACACTTTTAAACTATTGTATATTTTTTGTTTTCGTATTTTTTTTCTATGTTTTTGTCATCTTTTTTTCTCTGTTTTTGATAATATGTTATATTTTCGATTTCTAATTGAATATTATTGTTCATTTGTGTCTTATGGTTGTCTAGGTTTAGTTTTTCTTCTTCGGTTGCTTGAAAATTTCTTACCCTACTGTTTTTATTTTTTCGTAACTTGCTTTTTCTTCTTCTTCATTTGCATTTTTGTATTGAGAATGAAATATCTTCGTTAGTTTGAAAATAACAATTAAATTACACGAAAAAATGAGAAGGTGCATTTAAAATATCGTATTATTTATGATGTTTGTAAATTAGATTTGAATTTCATGTATTTTATGTTTATACTTGAATAATTCTCAAAATTGTTAAATTCAAATTAAATGATTTTTATAAGCAATTAAGTTGGACACATGTTAAATTTTCATTTGCTTTTAAATGATGATGTGTCGACGCTGGAGAGCCTCCCTTCACTCATTTGCAAAAGATCTTTGGCAAAGCTCCACCTATCTCTCTCCTAAATTGTAACAGATCTTTCAGCTGCTATCAGAGTTATTGTACTAATGAACATTCCTTTTTTGTAGATAATGTTGCAATTGTTTGCTATTTTTGGACAATGGAAGGTAAATTTGTGTTGGGATTTCCTCGTTGATTCAAGTAAAGGAGGCAAATTGTCAGTAGTTTAAGAAAAAATCAAGTATGAGGAATTTTTACACGATATTTGTGAAGATTACAACTTGGATACGCATGTGAATGCAGTCGATATTGTTTATATGTTGCTAGAACGTATGTTAGATAAACTGACTAACGACACACCTCCTATCTTCTTGATTTGAGAGTTAATTGTGATTTCGGAAACACCCTTATCTCCATTTATCTCGCACTAACTACCCGTATCAAGCGATCGCCTAACAAATATCCAAATATTCTAGCGTATGGCTTGATGCATATAAAATCACTAGTATAACTTTTGATATGTCATTGACATTGTAGTACTTGATAATTGCATATCCATTGACATATACATTAAGCTTGTGATTTAAGATGAAAATAAATCTACCATCATTACAATAAATTTTATCATACTTAGACCGGCGACAACCCTAGATCTTCACGATGGGTGTTTGATTTTTTTTGCAAATCTGAAGTTCTTTGGTGGGCAAAAACATCATTTGATAATGTCCAGTTTTAACAAGTTTATCGTCAATAACAAATATCAAATCTACCAAATATAGATATATCTACCAACTTCAGATAAATCTACCAACTTAAGATAAGTCTACCGATTTCGTGTATCCCAAAAGTTTATATAGATCTACCGCCATTACCAATAAATCTATCGTTTTATAAATAAATCTACTAATTTTATATCAATCCGTCATGGCGTAACATAAATCTACTACCATTACAAATATAAGAACAAGAGTTTTTACCTATCTTAAATCTACCGTCATAAATAATAAATCTACCATATTAAGAATAAATCTACCATGACAATATTAATCTACTGTTACCAAAAAAATGAACCATCTGATGATAAGTATGCCTCCATTACAAAGAAGTCTACCGCAGAGAAGATTAATCTACCATCAAATGAATAAATCTACCAATTTGGTCAAACATCTACCAAAAAGTCAATTGATCGCTCGTTAAATCCACCAACCATTAACAAATCTGCTATCATTACAAATAAATCTACCGCCCAAAAATATATCTACCACCTCGTAAAAATATGTCTACCGCAATAAGTCTACCAAAACTCATGAAATCTACCGTCCTTCAAACAAATCTACTGGCCAAAAAATAAGTCTACCAAATATAAATATATATGCCATCAAAGAACGGTAGACTTTCGTAAGGTTGGTAGACTTTCGTAACTAAGCGCTGGTTTTTCGTAAATAACTTGAACTTTTGCCTACGTGGAAATAAAATAGTAATGCTAGTTTCGTAATAACGTTTTTGTCAACAAAGCCCAAAATGGTAAAATCGGTACCATAGGTTATTATAGTAATTTTGAAAGATTTGCATTGTTTTAGTAATTTCAAGAATTTTGAATGTTATTTTAGTTACTATCCTTTTATATGTTACAAGATATATTTCTAAAGCCGAAATAAATGTGACTTTGTTTGCTACGCAGTATATATTTTGTTTGCTATGCTGTATATACTAAAATTTAGGTGGTGGCCCGCACCAAACGCGGGCATGGTGTTTTCTACATTTAAAAACAAAAACGATTCTATTGTATGATCCAAAATAGACATTATAATCAATTGTCTAATTATTCTAACTGAATATAGCGCTATAAAAACGATTAAACCGAATGATTATGTATATCAGTATTGATTATGTAAAATTATTACACCATTCTCTTAACTCATTAGTAATTTTAGATTATAGTAGCAAAAACAAATCATTTATAAATATATAATAATTTTACAATAAATAAATAAAACAATCTACAAATTCGAATACAAACTAAATAAGAATATTCCAAAAGAAGAGGAGTGAACACTCAATATGTAAGTATTGAACATGATAAAGAAGAGGAGTGAACACTAAATAATTGAATAAAGTTCATAAATTATTGAGTGTTAAATTACTAATTATATTACTTGTTGAGTGAACATGACGAATTATATATTATACTATTTATAAATTATTGAGTGTTGTATTAACTCTTTAGCAAAACATTTATTGAGTGTGGTATTAATAGTTATGAAAATATATAATTGACTTTTTGAAATTGAAAATTTTCACTAACTCAATCAAAATTTGATTATTTTTCACCATTAATTTTAAAATTAGTAGCACATTTGTAAAGAAGTCTTATACTTAGTTTTTTCGTATCTACTCCCCTAAGTAAGTCAATCGACAATTATTGTTCTAACAAATCTCCATCTCGATTATGCAGTAATTTTCGTATTCGTTCAAAATCGAATATATCATACAATTGAGACAATAACTTATGAGTTTCGAAAACACTCATTTCTAATCTACTATTGATATATCATGGTTTTTACCCGTTTTTAGTCATGATATAGGTCTTGTTTTTAGAGTCTTTCTAGTGTTTTTGTAGTCTTTTAGTATCTTTTCAGGTTTTGGCACGTTTGGAGCATAATTGGAGATATTGAAGCATTATGGAGCTTTTTGGAGCAAAGCAGCCGATTTGAAGCCCTTGTATCGACCGACACCACCTGGTGTCGATCGATACTGACACCATGAAGGAAGGAACGTGACTCACTGCCCGTGTATCGATAGACACCACTTATGGTATCGGTCGATACCGTCGTCCATGGAAAAGGAAACGCGACTTTTCTAAAGTTTGAAGAATCTGCACCTTGGCCCAGAAGACTTTAATAATTACAAGAAGTCCCAAAACGTGTTTTAGCATTATAATTAGGTTTTTCAGCCACTTTTGTTGGCTAAGCTTTATTTTTTTTCTAAAGACTTTGAGAGAGATTTGTTACAGGGTTTTTAGAGAGACAATTCTGAACCCCTTGCTTCTTATTGATTTCTCTTATGCAATTCTATTCATCTATGATTTATGTTCCATTAATCATATTTGAGTAGATCTCCTTTTAGGTTTAGGGTTTTATCATAAAGGATTTCATTGAGTGCTGGTAATTGATTAGTTAGGATTCATAATCTGAATTAGTTCTTCACCATAGGTTGTTCTCAAAGCTAATTCTAGGTTGACGAATCTGGAACTTAGATCTTAGGTTAATCGATTAGGCACGACAGTGCAATTGATAATCTGACAAAACTTAGGGTGAGCAAAATAGCTATCCGTAAAGAAATTTGGCTTAGTTGCTTTGTGAACATATCAAACCTGAACTTTAAAGCTGGTTTAGATCTTTAGGATTTGCAAAGAGATTTGGGATTCTGGGATTTAGACTTAGATAATTCTCGCAACGACAGTTGGTTAATTATAGCTTAGCGATTTGAGTTCAAGAACCGTGCATAACCTGAATCCTGATTAATTGGTTTATCTGCATTTTCTGATTTCCTGAGAAATACCCTGAACCTATCTTTCCTCCATTGAATTTACAACAGTTTAATTTGCATTGTTATTTCCTTTTCATTGATTTACTTAGCTTAATTCTATTCTATTTAATCTATTGTGTGATTCTTGAGTCTCTTTGGATTCGACCCCTACTGTAGTGCAGCTACAGCTTTAGTACTTTTAGGGTATTAATTTTGAGCTATATCAAAATTTGGCGCCGTTGCCGGGGACTCTAAATTTTGCCATTAGATTTTAGCTTAGAATTTCGACTAAATTCGTCGGTATCGATCGATACTACCAGGTGTCGGTCGATACTCGTCGTGCTGTTTTTTTATATTTTTGTTACTTACGTGCTTTGACTTTTGTGTTTCAGGTGTATGCCTAATCGCGAAACCAGGAGAAACAAGAGCACTCAGCTAGTTAATCTTTCCAACGAGGAACTAGCACTTTTGGAACGCACAAAAAGGAAAGCAAAGAAGCCAGCAGAGATGAACTGTAACGCCCGCGTTCCGGAAAAATTGATTATTGGGGGAAATAATTAACTCGGGTTTGTTCCGGGGGTAGTATCGATCGATACTAACCTTGTATCGATCGATACCAGTCTGGGGGTGTCATAAATCGATTTGGAAGTTGAGGGGTTTTTCTCAAGGAAGAAACTTCCTTATTGTCTTCTTCCTCTTCTCTTCTTACGGATGATGAACCATTCTTTTGGGGAAAAAAAAATCAGAGGAGAGAGAGAGAGAGAGAGAGAGAGGAAGGGAAAGAAAGAGCTTGGTGAAGCTTGGGTCTTGCAAGATCAAGAGAGTTTGAGCTTGGAGAAAAGCTTGAAGAAGAGGTTGGAAGAGCTTGGTTTTGGCGTGAGCTAAAGGGGAAGAGAGGGAGGTCTTCTTGAGCTTGAGGAAGTCATTCTAGAGCTAGATCCATCCTATCTAAGGTGAGTTGTGACCAAAGGTTAGCAATTAAGCTTGTGTGGAGCTTGTTTCTCTTTGTTGTTGAATTGCGATTCTTGAAAGCTTAAGGGAGGGTTTGCTAAGCTTGTGGGGGGCGTAATAANAGGTAACCTTGGATTCGTGTTGTGGTGCTTTGTTAAGCTTGATTGATAAGTTTGTGGCTTGTTTTGGCGATTTCTTGGTTTAGATTTCGTGAAGGTTGTGAGTTGCAGGGGAGTATCGATCGATACCAGGGGTGTATCGATCGATACCAGTCCCTTGTCAGTAGGCTCGTGTTGTTTCAGTATCGGTCGATACCAGCCTTGTATCGGTCGATACCAGTCCTTGGTTGTGCCTTGAAAGCGTGTTGTGTGTTACTTTCCAGGCGGTGTGTTTAGCTTTTCTTGGAGTAGAATTGATAGGCGTTGGTTTAGTTTTTCATGGGATTGAATTGCTAATTGTGCCGGAAGTTTTAATTGGTGTTAATTAATTCTTCGTGTTGATAATTGCTGATTGTTGTGCTTATTGGTAGCCTGTTGTTGGAAGGATCAATCTCACTTAGCGTTTGGTTAGCCAAATGTTGATGCATCACTTTTGTCGATGCAGGTAAAGATAAGGCGTGATCGTGGAATCGAGGCAGTGAAGAGAGGATGACTAGGACTCGGGGTTTTTGTTGTTGTTGTTGTTGCTTTTGCTGTTATAGAACTGTTAGCTTGTGTAAGCTGTAGAACTTGTTCTTGTGTTGTTTAATTATTTCTGGAAGTTAAAAAAAAAAAACACGGTCGTTTCAGTTTGGTATCATAGCCCATACGGTTCTAGGAGCCTAGGTGGTTCTAGAATAAATTGGGTGTTGTGTGGGGGTCTTAGAATCATCATTTTTGAGCCTTGCGAGATTCCACGGTGAGTATCTTTATTGTGATGATTGTTTTTAGTTTTCTTAGCTTGTGTTTCTGCACGTTTGCATATGGCTATAGGGCGTGGTAGAGGTCGTGGCCGTGGTAGGGGTCGTGGCCGTGTGCCGGAGGAGCAGGTCGAGGAGTCGCGTGCGAGTCAGGTTGGGTCTGAGGGTGTGGCCGGTGCGAGTGCCGTTGGGGCTGGCGTGAGCGCCAGTGTGACTGGTGTTCCAGCAGGTGTTGCGGGTGTAGCAGCGGGTGATGCTCGGGCCCGAGATGATCGCATAGCGGATCTTTTGACGAGGTTGTTGGAGCGGTTACCAGAGAGGGTACCGGCTCAGGCCCCTGTGGTTCCGGTAGTTGTGGAGGCTCAGCCTCAGGTGGCAGCTGCGGTTGCTGAGGAACTCCCATCCTACCTTAGGATGATGGAGCAGATGCAGAGGATTGGCACGGGGTTCTTCTCTGGAGGTGCTAATCCTGAGGACGCGGATGCGTGGCTGAGGAGGGTATAGAGGAATTTCCTCTCGAGTAGGATACCAAGTAGACTTTGCGGTCCATTATCTGGAGGGTGATGCGCATCTCTGGTGGAGGGGTGTGGCAGCACGGAGAGTTCAGGCGGCTTGGGCGGATTTTGTGGAGGAGTTTAACTCCAAGTACTTCCCTCAGGAGGCGTTCAACCGGTTAGAGTCGAGGCTTGCGAGTTTGACTCAGGGGGATCGGTCGGTACGCGAGTATGAGGTGGAGTTCAACCGGCTCGGGTCTTATGTTAGACGAGCGGTTAAGAGTGAGTCGGCCCGTGTGCAGAGATTTCTGATGGGTCTTCGGGTTGACTTGAGGAACCGTTGCATGGTGAGGGCTTTTTGCTCGGTTGATGAGTTGGTTGAGACTGCAGCTTTGCTTGAGGAGGGTCTGAAAGACGAGGTGGTAGCGGTTACAACGAGTTTTCAGGCGAGACCTGTGCAGCAGTCCTGTCCGAGCAGAGGCAAGGACAGAAGCGGAAGCGGGAGAGCGCTTCGAGAGGTAGTCGGGGTGGTGTGGGTTGCTTTGGATGTGGGAGCATGGATCACCGAGTGGTGAGCTGTCCTCAGAAGGGCGGAGTGCGAGTGGATCCTCGAGTGTGCTATCACTGCAAGGAGGTGGGGCACATCAGGCCTCAGTGTCCCAAGTTGCGGCAGAGTGAGACCACGGTGGTGCAGCCCGTCAGGCAGGTGGCAGCAGCGCCTCGAGTGTACTCCATCACCGAGTCTGGAGAGCCGAGTTCCAGGCCGATCACATGTATTTTCTTAGACTCATCTAAGTTTAATTCTGTGTTGGGGAATGTCGTGCTTGTCGGGGTGTTAAGGTTCTCGGCACATGTATATGTGCAGGGACCTTGTGTGTTGGGGGTGTAGAGTGTCATGTGTTGTTTGACACGGGAGCATCGCATTGCTTCGTTTCCCCGAAGTTGGCCAAGAAGGCTAATCTTCGAAGCGAGCCCGGTGTGAGTTTGGGTTTCGTGGAGGTTGCCAGAGGGAAGCTTCTAAGAATTCACGGTCAGGTGCGAGACGTGGATGTTCAGGTAACATGGGAGTCCATGCCTGCCGATTTGATTATCTGCTCAGTGGAGCTGTACGATGTCATTTTGGGCATGGATTGGCTCGGAAAGTTCAGAGCGCATCTGGACTGTCACCGAGGGCGAGTCGAGTTCGACCGGGGGAAAGGGAAGTTGGTGTATCAGGGTGTGAGACCGACTTCCGGGAGTCTCGTGATCTCGGTTGTGCACGCGGAGCGTCTGATCGAGAGGGGTTGCGAGGCGTATTTGGCTACCATTTCCTTGCCGGAGGCCGTCGGAGAGGCTAGGGTTCAGGATATTCGTGTGGTTCGTGAGTTCCATGATGTGTTCCAGTCGTTGCAGGGGTTGCCACCGTCTAGGTCGGATCCTTTCACGATCGAGTTGGAACCAGGGACGGCACCGATATCTAGGGCTCCTTATAGGATGGCTCCAGCATAGATGGCGGAGCTGAAGAAGCAGCTGGCGGAATTGTTGAGTAAGGGGTTTATTCGCCCGAGTTCTTCACCGTGGGGAGCACCGGTGTTGTTCGTGAAGAAAAAGGACGGGAGTTTTCGGTTGTGTATTGACTACCGGGGACTTAACCGAGTCACAGTGAAGAACAGGTATCCTCTTCCTCGGATTGATGAGTTGTTGGATCAGTTGAGAGGGGCTACTTGGTTCTCCATGATTGACTTGGCGTCGGGATATCATCAGATTTCTATTGATGAGGTAGATATCCGGAAGACGGCTTTCAGATCTCGTTATGGCCACTACGAGTTTGTGGTGATACCATTTGGGTTGACAAATGCACCGGCTGCATTTATGAGATTGATGAACAACGTTTTCCAGGAGTATTTAGATGAGTTCGTGATCATCTTTATCGATGATATCTTGGTGTATTCGGGGAGCCGGAAGGAGCATGAGGTGTATCTGCGTGTGGTTCTTTCGAGGCTGCGGGAACATAAGTTATTTGCTAAGTTGAGCAAGTGTAGCTTCTGGCAGCGGGAGATTGGTTTTCTGGGTCACATTGTCTCTGCGGAGGGAGTGTCGGTAGATCCGGAGAAGATCCAGGCCATTAGTACTTGGCCGAGGCCGAGGAATGCTACTGAGATTCGGAGTTTTCTCGGGTTGGCAGGGTATTATCGGCGGTTCGTCAAGGGTTTCGCGAGTCTGGCCAAGTCTATGACGAAGCTGACGGGAAAGGATGTTCCTTTCGTGTGGTCCTCGGTGTGTGAGGAGAGTTTCGCGGAACTGGAGGCCATGTTGACTAGTACTCCAGTATTGGTGTTGCCTGAGTCTGGCGAGCCTTACGTGGTGTACACCGATGCGTCGGGAGTGGGTCTTGGCTGTGTGTTGATGCAGCGGGGGAAGGTTATTGCCTATGCTTCGCGGCAGCTGCGGAAGCATGAGGGCAACTACCCTACCCATGACCTGGAGATGGCTGTAGTAGTTTTCGCTTTAAAGATTTGGAGATCTTATCTTTATGGCGGAAAGGTGCAAGTGTTCACAGATCATAAGAGCTTGAAGTACATTTTCACTCAGCCTGAGTTGAATTTGAGGCAGAGGCGCTGGATGGAGCTAGTGGCCGATTATGATCTGGAGATAGCTTACCATCCTGGTAAGGCTAATCTGGTTGCGGATGCGTTGAGTCGGAAGCGGTGGCTTTGGCTCGGGAGCTCGAGGTTGAGTCTTTAGTGAGCGAGATTAGCACATTGCGCTTATGTGTTGTATCTCAGGAACCTTTGGGCTTAGAGGCGGCTAACCAGGAGGATCTTTTGAGCAGAGTTCAGTTGGCTCAGGAAAAAGATGAGGTTTTGGTTAAGGCTTCAAGAGCGGAGGGTTCTGAGTATCAGGTATCTGCGAACGGCACTATCCTTGTTAGTGGGAGGGTATGCGTACCTTTGGATGAGGATTTGCGGCGAGAGATCCTGAGTGAGGCTCATTCGAGTATGTTCTCGTTTCATCCAGGAGCGACTAAGATGTACCGCGATCTCAAGCGCTATTATCATTGGGTCGGGATGAAGAAGGATGTTGCTAACTGGGTTGCGGCGTGCAACGCGTGCCAGTTAGTGAAGGCGGAGCACCAAGTCCCGAGTGGTTTGTTGCGGAGTTTACCCATTCCAGAGTGGAAGTGGGATATGATCACGATGGATTTCGTGGTGGGTTTACCAGTTTCTCGGACCAAGGATGCTGTTTGGGTCATCGTTGACCGATTGACCAAGTGTGCGCGTATTCTGGCCATTAAGAAGACCGATGGGGCAACGGTTTTGGCTAGGAAGTATGTGCAGGAGATTGTGAGACTGTATGGAGTACCGGTGAGCATTGTCTCGGACCGGGATCCTAAGTTCACATCGGAGTTCTGGAATGCGTTTCATGCGGAGATAGGCACGAAAGTGCACTTGAGCACGGCGTATCATCCTCACACAGATGGGCAGTTCGAGAGGACCATATAGACTCTGGAGGATTTGTTGAGAATGTGCGTGCTGGATTGGGGTGGTCACTGGGTGGATCACTTGAGCTTGGTAGAGTTTGCGTATAACAATAGCTACCAGGCGAGTATTGGGATGACTCCATACGAGGCTCTGTATGGGAGGCCATGTCGTACCCCCTTGTGTTGGACACAAGTGGGGGAGAGGAGCACTTTGGGTGCAAGTTTTGTTCAGGAAACCACGGAGAAGATCCGGGTTTTGAAGCTGAACATGAAAGAGGCCTAGGATCGGCAAAAGAGTTATGCCGATAAGAGGCGGAAAGAGCTTATGTTTGAGGTGGGAGATAGTGTGTATCTCAAGATGGCCTTACTGAGAGGTCCGAACAGGTCCATTACTGCGACTAAGTTGAGTCCGAGGTATATGGGGCCGTTCCGGATTGTAGAGCGTGTTGGACCGGTAGCGTATCGGTTGGAGTTACCCGCGGCTATGCAAGCATTTCATAAGGTCTTCCATGTGTCGATGCTGAAGAAGTGTTTGTATAGGGGTGACGAGGTATTGGCTGAGATTCCGTCAGATCTCCAGCCCAATATGACCGTTGAGGCGAGACCTTTGAGAGTTCTCGAGCGGAGGGTCAAGGAGCTTCGTCGGAAGAAGATTCCGATGATGCG
>PKMM01011659.1:106406-193013 GCA_002933915.1 Eutrema heterophyllum
GAGAAGTTCGAGGATTTGGTCTCTAGCATCAAATGCAATGGAGTGTCCTACGACTACCTGTTCTGTAAGCTTTTCCCATACTCTCTTGGTGGGGATGCTTCTTATTGGCTCAAGCAATTACCAGCTGGGTCATTGACTACGTGGGATGAGACTAAGACTGCGTTCCTGAATAACTTCTATGACGATGCGAGATCAGAAGAGTTTAGGAGCAAGATTTTCCAGTTTTCTCAGGGAACGACTGAGGCTTTCAAGGCTGCTTGGGCGAGATTCAGATCGTATCAGAGGGATTGTCCACATCATGGGTACACTATGGTTCAGTTGCTGAGTTTCTTTTTCAGAGGGATTGACTGGAGATACCAGATGGCGCTGGACTCTGCGAGTAATGGTAATTTCTTTACCAAATATCCTGATGATGCTTACCAGCTGATTGAGAATTTTGCGTCTAGCAATAGCACAAAGAGTGCTGACATGGAGCGTAAGAAGCTGGCTGGTGGTATGGAAGGTTCACAGATTGCTGAGGTGCATGCGAAGCTGGATTCGCTGCATAATTTGTTGATGGGCAAGCAGCAGAAAGCTTAAATTAATTGTAACGCCCGTGTTCCGGAAAAAATTGATTAAATTAATTGTTTCGGAATTCCTTCGAGTTTTGAACCTTAGACAAATCTCGGGAAATTGATTATTGGGGGAAATAATTAATTCTGGTTTGTTCCGGGGGTAGTATCGATCGATACTAGCCTTGTATCGATCGATACCAGTCCGGGGGTGTCATAAATCGATTTGGAAGTTGAGGGGTTTTTCTCAAGGAAGAAACTTCCTTATTGTCTTCTTCCTCTTCTCTTCTTACGGATGATGAACCATTCTTTTGGGGAAAAAAAAATCAGAGTTGGTCGTGAGAGAGAGATAGAGAGAGAGGAAGGGAAAGAAAGAGCTTGGTGAAGCTTGGGTCTTGCGAGATCAAGAGAGTTTGAGCTTGGAGAGAAGCTTGAAGAAGACGTTGGAAGAGCTTGGTTTTGGCGTGAGCTAAGGGGGAAGAGAGGGAGGTCTTCTTGAGCTTGAGGAAGTCATTCTAGAGCTAGATCCATCCTATCTAAAGTGAGTTGTGACCAAAGGTTAGCAATTAAGCTTGTGTGGAGCTTGTTTCTCTTTGTTGTTGAATTGCGATTCTTGAAAGCTTAAGGGAGGGTTTGCTAAGCTTGTGGGGGGGGGTTAGGTAACCTTGGATTCGTGTTTGTGGTGCTTTGTTAAGCTTGATTGATGAGTTTGTGGCTTGTCTTGGCGATTTCTTGGTTTAGATTTCGTGAAGGTTGTGAGTTGCAGGGGAGTATCGATCGATACCAGGGGTGTATCGATCGATACCAGTCCCTTGTCGGTAGGCTCGTGTTGTTTCAGTATCGGTCGATACCAGCCTTGTATCGGTCGATACCAGTCCTTGGTTGTGCCTTGAAAGCGTGTTGTGTGTTACTTTCCAGGCGGTGTGTTTAGCTTTTCTTGGAGTAGAATTGCTAGGCGTTGGTTTAGTTTTTCATGGGATTGAATTGCTAATTGTGCTTGAAGTTTTAATTGGTGTTAATTAATTCTTCGTGTTGATAATTGCAGATTGTTGTGCTTGTTGGTAGCCTGTTGTTGGAAGGATCAATCTCACTCAGCGTTTGGTTAGCCAAATGTTGATGCATCACTTTTGTCGATGCATGTAAAGATAAGGCGTGATCGTGGAATCGAGGCAGTGAAGAGGGGATGACTAGGACTCGGGGTTTTTGTTGTTGTTGTTGTTGCTTTTGCTGTTATAGAACTGTTAGCTTGTGTAAGCTGTAGAACTTGTTCTTGTGTTGTTTAATTATTTCTGGAAGTTAAAAAAAAAAAACACGGTCGTTTCATGAACAATCCAGTGGTTTTGGATCGTGATGATGCTGGAGTTTTGAAAGACCAAGAGGGTCATTATTGAGTGTGGTATTAATAGTTATGAAAATATATAATTGACTTTTTGAAATTGAAAATTTTCACTAACTCAATCAAAATTTGATTATTTTTCACCATTAATTTTAAAATTAGTAGCACATTTGTAAAGAAGTCTTATACTTAGTTTTTTCGTATCTACTCCCCTAAGTAAGTCAATCGACAATTATTGTTCTAACAAATCTCCATCTCGATTATGCAGTAATTTTCGTATTCGTTCAAAATCGAATATATCATACAATTGAGACAATAACATAAAAAGTATCATGAGTTTCGAAAACACTCATTTCTAATCTACTATCTTTAACGATTGGAAACAAAATGTTTTCTCTTAACGTCAAGAAAAAGACTCCAAAATGTTACATGTTCATCAGCATCAACAATGTCTCCCGCTTGTTTGAAATTTTTTTCTTACAAAAACTCAATTTTTGTCCCCCTCTCCACATAACCATGCAATGTTTCTCACATCTGGTCGTAACATTAAGGAAATATAAATTATAGAGCTCGATAACGTAATGAACGATGTTTCCTTGAATTAAACATTGTAATTACCGATAGTTCTTTCTCTCCATATGACTAATTTTTGTTCTCTCTCCCTCTTTGGAACTCTCTTCCCATTTTGCCGGAGGTGTTTTTCTTTCTTATCAGTTCTTATCTTTCTCCCAAGCGCGGACACGATACCACTTAATTAAATTGTATATATGAATTTGAAAATGTTATCCTATACATGTTCCCCCCATTTAAAAATATAGACAAATAACAAAATCTGAAAATATGCTTCGTCCTCATCTTTTTCCTTTTTTCTTCGATGTCTTCGATATCTTCGATATCTTTTTCTTCTTTTTCATTGTCTCAGTCTTCTTCAACTTCTTCTTCTTCAACTTCTTCTTCTTCTTTTTCTTAGTCTTCTTCTTATGGTTTTTCTTCTTCCTCTTCTTTTTTCTTATCCTTCTCCACCATCTTCGTCTTCTCTGACATCTTATTCTTCCTGTTTTTCTTCCGTCGTCTTCCTTATCTTCTACATATTCTACTTTATCTTCCACTTCTTCTCCATCTTCTCTATCTTTCGGTTTTTCTTCTTCCTCACATTTCCTTATTCTTTTCATCGTTTTTGACCTTTTTGTTTGTCATCATCTTCGTCTTCTTCCTTTTTCTTTTGGTTTTTATTCGTCTTCCTTCTCTTCATTCATCGCATTTGTCTTCTCCGATTTGTTATTCTTCTAGTTTTTTTTCGTCTCCTTCCCCATCTTCACTTTCTCATAATTTTTCATCTTCATTTTCATGTCTCCTTCCTCATGTTCAACGTCTTTGTCCTCGTATTTTCTGAATTCTTCTTCATCGGTTTCGTCTTTTTATTTTTGCTCTTCTTTAATTTTGGTTTTCCTCTTCCTCGTCTTTTCTCTCTTCTCCTTCATTGTATTCGACTTCTATTTCTTCTTCTTTATCATCTTTGTCTTCTCTGACTTTTTGTTCTTCTTTTTTCTTTCTCATTTTTGTTCTTCATATACTTCTTCCTTATCCCGTCTTCGTCTTCTTCCTCACCTCGTCTTTGTCTTCTTCCTTTTTTGCTTTGTTATCTTTTGGTTTTTCTTCTTCCTCATATTTTCCTTCTTCTTCATCGGCTTTTTTGTACATATTTCTCAAATAAACCAATCGACAATTATTCTTCTCATCAGTATCCATTTCGATTATGTATATATGTTTTGAATTCGTTCGATTAGATCATACGATTGAGACAAAAATATAAAAAGTACTAAGCGTTTCCAAAGCACTCATTTCTAACCTACTATCCTTATCGATTGGAAATGAAGTGTTTTGGTCATTAATAAGACTCCAAACTATTTCATATCAATAAAGTCTCTGCTTGTTCTTTTTACACATACTCAAGTATTATCCCTCTCTCCACATAATCGTTCTTTGTCTTCTTCTTTTTCCTCTTCTTTATCTTTGGTTTTTCTTCTTCCTCGTCTTTTCCTTATGCTTCTTCATCGTCTTAGACTTTTACTTCTTCTTCTTTATTGTCTCCATCCCCTCTAATGTCTTTTTCTTCGTTTTTTTCCGTCTTCTTCTTCTGGTTTTTCTTTTTTCTCTTCTTCTTACTTATCCTTCTTCATCCTCTTTGCCTTCTCTTACTTCTTATTCTTCCAGTTTTTTTTTGTCTCGTCTTCGTCTTCTTACTCATCTTTTTCTTCGTCTTTTATCTTTCGGTTTTCTTCTTCATCGAATTTTCTTCTTCTTTTTCATCGTCTTGACTTCTTCTTCTTCATCAAATCTCCGTCTTCTCTGGCTTTTCTTCTTGTTTTTATTATTCTACTTCTTCTTCTTCTTCTGTTTTATTCTTCTTTATCGTCTTTGTCTTCTCCGACTTCTTATTCTTCTGGTTTTTATTTGTCTCCTTCCTCATCTTCACCTTCTTCTACTTTGTATTTTACCTCCTCTTCTCCAAATTTTTTGTCTTCTTCTCCTTCATTGTCTTCATCCTAATTTTTTCTTCCTTGTCTTTTCTTTCTTCCAATTCGTCTTCTATCTTACAGTTTTCTTCTCTGTCCTCTTATTGATCTTCTTCCAGCTATTCTTCCTCTTCTCGAAATTCTTCATATTCTTTTTGAACTTCTTCATCTTATCCGTCTTCTTTTGGTTTTTATTTTATTTTTCTTTGTCTTTTCCTCGTATTTTCCGAATTCTTCTTCAGCGGCTTCTTCTTATCCGACTTCCTCTTTTTGTATCTTTTAAATTTTCATTTTTCTCGTCTTTTCCCTTTTCCTTCTTCTTCATCGTCTTTGTCTTCTACAAGTTTCTCTTTATCGTCTCATCTTCTCTAACTTCTTATTCATCTGATTTTTCTTTGTCTCTTTTCTCATCTTCACCTTCTTCTTCTTCATGGTCTTCGTCCTCTATTTGTTCTTCTTTATCGTCTTCATCTTCTCTAAATTCTTATTCATCTGTTTTTTCGTTGTCTCTTTCCTCATCTTCACCTTCTTCTACTTTGTCTTCTTCATCTTCCGGTTTTCTTCTTATTCTTCTTCATCCACTTTTTTCTTCCACTTCTTCTTCTATGTTCTGATTTTCTTCTCCGACTTCTTCTTATCAGTCTTCTTCTTCTCCAAATTCTTCTTTTTCAATGGCTTCGTCTTATCCGGTTTTTTATTCTTCTTCTAGTTTTTAATTTTCTTTTACTCGTTGATAACGCCATATTTTAGCGTTTTAGTACGTTTATTTTTATTAGTTTTCATTTCATTCTTGAGTCTTTTTCGTGTGTTTTAGTGCATATTTCTATTCATATTCTTACATTTGCATTTTAGATGTCCTAGGTTGTTTTGTACCGTTTTTAGCTTGTTTTCAGGTGTTTAGGAGTAGCTTGGATTGAAGGAGATGATTGGAGCTTCAAGATGGATCAAAGGAGAAGCAAATGGAGCAAAAATAAGAGAGGATCGGTCTCCAGATCGGTTTACACACTCGATCCAGCAATCGATCCGGATTAGGAGTCAAGAACAAAGTGTCTAAAGATAATATCGTAAGAAGGCCTTGCCCTTAAATTTAGCTCAGGAGCTCTTCACGGAAGTTGTAAGAAATTGAGCTAGCTGTCCAATGAAGGTGGTTTCATATCATTATCATAAGCACTTCAAGAGATACGTTTGATTTACTGAAGACATGTCATTACCGGAAAATGCAGCGGCAATACGAAGCGCTGAAAGATTATGTCAAATGGAAGTCTTCCCGCGCCCAGTTTAATCTAAGGTCTTGATCAAAGTTGTAGACATTTGAGTTATCTTCACGTGAGCGTTGGATTCGTGTCAATCAGAGCTGTGGTTCAAACGATATGGTCGATTAACTAAAGGCATGTCAAACAGATCGGGTTTGCACTTTCCACCATTCCCCACCACCACAACTTTTCCACCTTGAAGCCAACTCATTCACTTTCAAGCCACCCATAAAGGATTGAGTGTTGGACATCATCATGCTACAACATTATCACTCTTCTTTTATCTTTATGCAAGCTCATAATCTCTTTTTTCTAGATCTAGATCTATATTAGTTTTCTTTATTGTAAAAATGAGGATTCATCATCTCCTATAAAAAGGGGTGGAATCCCTCATTTGTAGAACATCCAATTTCATACATCACTCATCCAATAATAAATACAACATTCCTCTTAGTTTTTATTTTCAAGTAAGGATCTAAGGATCCAAAGTCTTCCTCTCTCGAAGAAATGGATGTGTTCCATAAATTCTCTTTTGAAGTTTTGGACAAGATCTTCATATCCATGCCATTTCTAGAGAAGGATTTCTTTACCTTTCTTTCTTTTATCTTTCATTTATGTATTTTTACTATGTTTACGCATTTTCCTTTGTTGTTCTTCATGTTTATATGAGTAGATTTTTGTTGGATCATGTTTAGGCTTTATTTGGTTGATTGATGGTTAGATAATGGTGATTTAGGATGATCTTGGATAAATCTTTCACTTAGGTTTGTTCTTAATGCTAGAATTGACATGACAAACCAAACTAGAATTACACCTTAGATTAGTTAGATTTTTGGTCTCATCCCACGCATTAGGGAGAGATTCGAGTAAATGGTGTTAGTGCTAGATTAGAATTGTTCATTTATTTCTTGAACTTAGGCATTTCACATCCGGAAGGAGTCGATGAATTGCTTGAATCGAACCTTTTGTGAGTTATTCATCCCTAGCCTACGGGAGTTGAGTTAGGGTGTTTAGTGAACTTAATGGACTTGTGATTAATGCTCATCAATTATTTTCGATTGCATACGGGAGTTTAGCTTAATCGAGTAATCGATGAAGTGATTAGTACCACGGGAGTGGACTAGTCAAAATTGAATTGTGTTCCATGTTCTAAGATAGTGATTAATGCTTCCAAATTATTCATTGTTTAATTGTTAATCATCTCTTTGATAGTTTAAGCTATGATCCAACGGTTTTCTTTTTGTGTTTTGCTTTTTTGTCTTTTATTTTCTTTCGATAAAAAACATAAAAACCAACAAAAACGTTTTGCTCTAGATTAAGAAGTTTCTTGCATTCTTAGTGCTTCAATCTTAATCCCATATGGATTGACATCTCAAGTGCTACAATGACATGAGTACACTTGGATAATTGAAATCGAAAAATATCCCGTATCACCTGTCTTCATATTTTCCGAATTCTTCTTCATCGACTTCGTCTTTTTCTTCTTCCTCTTCTTTATCTTTTGATTTTTCCCCTTCTTCTTTGTCTCTTCCTTATTATTCTTCATCGTCTTCGACTCCTACTTCTTCTTCTTTATTGTATTCGTCTTCTCCGAATTCTTCTTTTTCTTTTTTTTCTTCGTTTTCTTCTTCCGATTTTTCTTTGTGACCCTCAACTTCTTCTGCCATGTCTTCTTTTCCTACCTCTTCATTATCTTTTGGTTTTTCTTCTTCCACGTATATTTCCTTCTTCTATGTATTTTTTTTAAAGTTTGGATGTTGTGAGATGTTGTGAGATGTATCTTTTCACATACTTTATGAACTTGACTATGTAAACCCCAAATCAGATTTTTACCAGTGTACCATGCAACTGTAAGATCCACAGATTCATCACATGTTCCGGAAAGGCTGAATCTTGAATACATACTAAAAGTATAATTTTACCTTATTCAATAAGCGGATTTGATGGATATGGTTTTTAGCGATGAACAAAGATTTTCAATTCATGCGCTCCATCAATATATAACTAAATAAGCGCATTTGATGGATATGGTTTCTAGCGAAGATCAAAGATGTTCAATTCATGAGCTCCATCAATATATAATCAATATACCATACATTTATAATATAATAGCTCAATAAAAGCTCATGGACTCTATACTTTCTCGTGATAACATAATATGTCGTAAACTCGTTCTGCGAAGTCGGCCTAGCAAGACCAAAATCACATATCTTTAAATCACAATTTGTGTTCATGATAAGATTGTTTGGTTTTTAACCCCATGGATAACGTCAGTCGAGTGGATGTACTTTAACCATCGAGATTTATGTCAAAGCGATAACATATTCACCTAATATATTTTAGTGATATAACTTAAGCTAATGTCTTACCTAAAGGTTGTAAATTGTTTTTTATACCGATTTAGTTGAAGATAGATATAAATTTAATTTAATTTTGTACGTTTTAATATTTTCATAAAAGAATGGAGAAAACCTTCAACATCAAATTAGTGTCATCCAAATTAATATATATATTCAAATGTGATGTTAAAAATAAAAGAACAAAAAGTTATGGTATCAAAAGAACGTCACAATATTTTGGAACACCTCATTGTACATTACTTTCTCCACCACCTCTTTTGATTTAGATGCATAGCACTCTCCATTCGTAAACATAAATTATGTTATACAAATTTTCAACTTGTTACTCGTATAACATCTTCCTTTTCATGTTTTCTTCTTCTTCATCTTTATATATATTAGTTTTTAAAACGTGGTCATATCTAGAAAAAACAAAATTAACTGAATAAAAACACTAAAAGAAGATAAGCAAGTCATAAAATAGAGAAAAACAAAATATAGCACAAACATATCGATGAGATTCTTCCATAAGCTTCTCTATTGCTACCATCAAGTTTTATTGCATGTTTCTAGTTTTTCGGGTGGTTTATTCTACCATCTTAAGATTTTCCTCATGTATTGTTTCTTAACCGTTTTCTCTACTCTTTCTTCTGATAACAACCTTGATATCTGCGATTGCAACTGCTCCAACCGCTCTAGCAGCTTCCTTTATCATTCTAGTAGCAACCAAACATATCTCATTCGGTTGATCTTGCTTCTTATTTGTTCAATCCTAGCCAATGCTTTATTAACAAAACACACAGTCTCTCATGTTTTAGAGAAAAATCTTTAGCCTCATAGCTTAATATTTGAATCTTTTTTGGAGATTTTTGTTGCATTCTCAGAATTTAGTCTCTATTGTGTCATCTCGTGGACAATTTATTCCTCTTCCAACCTCTTATTTAGTAGCTAATTGTACTCGTGTAGAGCATTTAAATTTTTTGTTGTCCTGCAAAGGTTCATTTTCGCTTGGTTAAATTCCTTGATTCATTTTACATTTTTCTCTTTCTTCCTTTTGTTTTAGGTTTAACTTGAGTTCTTCAACTATAACTTTGGTAGATTCGAGCGAGTTCAACACCTTTTAAGTTTCTATTTCTTTCGCAATCAGTTCCTTCTCTAACTCACTTGCTTTAGCCACCATTTTTATATTTAAACTTCAAAAGCCACTCTTACATTATTATTGCCTCTCATCCTCCTCTTTTACATTATTCTCCCTAGTCACATTCGCGACCAAAAAATAACGGTCATTTTTGCAATCTTATTCTTCTTTTTTCTTTTGGATTTTTATCTTCTCCACGTAGTTTTGATTTCAACTTTAATTCTCTGCAAGTTATGAAACATACTATCTAATATCAATGAAAACAAATATTAGCATTAGAAAACAGTTTCGCTAACGATTGGCGAGGAAAGTTTAGAAGTTGTGAGAAGTATTGTTTCACACTGTATACCCTAGATCAGATTCTGTCGGTATACCATGCAGCTGCAAGATTTACAAATTCATCACATGTTCCGAAAAAGCTGAATCTTGAATCCATGCTCAAAGTGTACTTTAACTCTTTCAATAAACATATTTAATGAACGTGTTATTTACCAAAAAACAAAGGCCTTCTATTCATGAGTTTCATAAAGATACAACTAACATTTGTGTTGTCTGAGGAGCTCGATCAATCGAAACTCAGGGGCTCTAAACCATCTCGTGACAACATACTTCGTCATAAACTCGTTCTCCAAAGTCGGTCTAGCAAGACTGAAATCACATATCTTTAAATTGCAATTTGTCTTCATGAGAAGATTGATTGACTTTAAGTTCATATGAAGAACTTTAGCCGAGTTGATGTACTTGAACCCTCGAGATTTATGTAAAAAATATAATATATGATACTTTATTTTAGTAATTTTAACATCAGAGTTTGACTTACCTTTTTCTTCCGTATAATCATCATGAACACAATCGTAATCCTCATCATATCCTTCTTCTTGTTTTTGTTCTAAAGAGTAGAACACAAATGTGAAAAACATACCAAAGGATCAGATAACAATGAAAAATTACCTATCTAAATGAACCAAGAAACACAACTCAACCGGTGCAAACATAAAGAAAAAAAAAACGAAAACACATGTGTACATTACCTCTCGTTCTCAAGATCGAATCGTATAATCTTTCGTCGGAAACAACCCAAAGATTTAACTCTATCATGCGAATTTCCAACGTTGACCACTTTACCAATCAAATCTACGTTTTATGAAAACGAAAAGTTTTAAATCAATAAACTATCGTTGATTTTAACGCAAATAACTAATTTGATACAAAACACTCACCAACACATTAACTTAGATTAAGAGACCCACTCAAAACATTCTCTAAATCGACAAAAGAAAAATAACTACTGGATTCCCTAGAAAAGGAGCTTGCACATTTGGTACTACTTGTAAGCTGTATCATATAAGGATGTGCAGCTAGCCTGATTTCCTCAGTAACATGTAAAAGATCAAAACCTATTCCCTCGACGAAACTCGAAGAATATTTTTTGATGTATTCAATTGGAATTGTTGCATGAATCTTATCGCCCTATAAAACACCAATATAAAATTTAAACGATTCATCTAGTACCAAAGAAACCATACCAACAAAAAATAAAGATTTTACCTTCCTATCGGCCAATATAAAATCTAATGTTCCATCACATCCAGAAAAACGTTTGAATTTACGTAAAAATTTCAATTTAGTCTTCCACACATAAGCCCAATGATCAAGTTCAGAAACACCAAACAAATATCTATCATATGATTTATGAATGGCACATGCAAAAAGATAAGCCATGAAATAAAACTTGAATTCTCAATTCAGGAACCCAACGACGATCGTTAAAACCTTTTCATGGAAAAACTTAGTAGGATAAAAACCATGATAAGGAAAAAGAGTACAACCATGCACATCATCATATTTCTCCCCCTAGAAGCATTTTCTTCAAGAGATGCATTCCAATCATATATATCATCTTTAGGGAATTGATATAAGCATAACCTTAGTTAATACACTCGTATGATTATCATGATTTCTCAGGTTATTGGACTTCTGGTTCATAACATCCTTTTCACATAGAAGATATTTTCTTCGTCTATTTGGACTTCATGCCAAATTACATACCATTTTCTAAACATTTGTATTATACATACTTGTACATACAATTTACTTATGCTCATTTTTACTGTTTTGGATTTGTCATACGAAAACACATCTTTCAATTATGAAAGAGATCAGTAAACTGCTCAAATAGCATTTTAAGTGTGCTACTTCAAGACCAAACACACGTGAGCATTCTTTATCTCAAATCATGCAAGGATCTTTTGAGATAACATCTCTTTCCTTAGATTTACAATTTGTAAAACCTAAAGACAATGTTGTCTTTCCAAAGTCGTTTCTTCCAAATTTCAACTTCCAGTAATATATTCTTCAAGAGTTTCGATTATGTTTAAGTCAAGGATCTCATTGATCCATAATCTTTTGATAAATACACATGGGTATATCATTTAACCTCATAATACTCACTTTAAGAGTATACCCCCATGAAACATATTCGCTTTAATCAATCGAATAGCTAGGGCGCTCAAGAATTAAAATCTGCTACTTCTAGCAATTTAAATTCTTCTAGGATGCTTCTAGCAATTTAAATCCTTTTGGGATTAAAAAAAATTTCTCTTATTGTCAGACTGATAAGGGATCTGAAAAATAGTTGGATCCACCACAAGAAAGTATATCTCTTCATATATCACTTTCATTCATCTTTCTCATAAAGATCCACTTATATCTTACTAGTTTTACACTTTCAAGTGTACGGACTACTGGTCTAAATACTTCTCTGCAAGAGATTTTAATTATGCATCTACGGCTTTATCCATGATTGGCCAATCATCACTTTACGTACGTTTTTCAATACATATTTTTCTACCGCGGTTTATAATCCTCAATTCTCATCAACTGCTTCACTGCATACAAAATATTATCGACGTCGATTTGCTTTTGGTTCCATTTTATTTCAGACGTGACACAACTAGTTGAAATCTCTTATCATTATCATTACCAGGTACCTGGATTTCTTTCTTAGTCATGTCTAATGTCTCTTATGGAGATCCTCCATAATTCTTTGATTCCTCGGTCTTGCCATTTTGTTAATATTCTCCTTTTCTTTTTGAGGATTCTTATCTTTGGAACCAATAGGTCTATCACGGTTCATGCGATCTCTAGACTCAATAGCAGTTGATATTGTCCCCTCGGGACATCAATATTAATTGGAGCGCTGCTGGTATCTGTGACTTTGTCACTCAATCAGTGTCAGTAAATGCTTCTGGTATCAAATTTGCTAACTCTGCAAATGAATTATCTATTGAACTTCTAGTGCACATTCTTTATGAGGATCAAGATAATTTCTTTCACTGATTTTCTTTTCCAGTTGTTTATTTTCTTCTCCCCCCTTAATTGTTGGAAAGACTGACTCACTGAAATAACAGCATGTAAATTCAACTTTATCCCTTGTTGATGGCTCAATATATTTACTCATCAAGGGAGATTCATATCCAACATATATTCCTTAACCTCCTTTGAGGTCCCATCTGATATATCATGGTTTTTACCCTTTTAAGCCATGATATAGGTCCGTTTTATAGAGTCTTTTCTACTATTTTGTAGTGTTTTAGAGTCTTTTACAGGTTTTAGCACGTTTGGAGCATAATTGGAAATATTGGAGCCTTTTGGTGCATTTTGGAGCAAAATAGAAGTTCATGTAGCTGAGTACCCGATTTGAAGCCTGAGTGTCGATCGACACTACCCTAGTATCGGTCGATACTCACTGCAGCAAGACAAAAGTTGCGACTTTTATGAAGAGTTGAAGAATTGCAAAATTGCCCAGAAAACTTTATTATTTACAATTAAGCCCAAAACGTGTTTTAGGAGTTTAAGTTAGGTTTTTAAGCCACTTTGGCTATTACGCTCAATTACGCTTTGTTCTACTTTGGTTTTGGAGATATTTCGAAGAGAGACAATTATGAACTCTTGTTTTACTCTCTTTTATTTATTTGATTTGATGATCTATTCAATCATGTTGCTTGTTTCAATCTCCATGTCTGAGTAGATCCTTTGTTAGGTTCAGGGTTCTCATAAGGGTTTTCTCTGAATGTTAGGTTAATTGAATGATTAGGATTCACCATCTGAATTAGTTCTTCGCCTTAGGTTGTTCCCAAAGCTAATTCTAGGTTGACGAATCTGGAACTTAGATCTTAGGATAATTGGTTAGGCACGAGAGTGCGATTAATTACCTGATAGAACTTAGGGTGAGAAAAATAACTATTCGCAAAGAAATTTGGTTTAGTTGTTTTGTGAACAAATCAAACTTGAACTAAAAGCTGGTTTAGACTTTAGGATTCGCAAAGAGATTTGGAATTCTAGGATTTAGACTTAGGTAGTTTTCGCAACGAGAATTGGTTAGCTACACCTTAGTGATTTGAGTTCAAGAACCGTGCTAAATCTGAATCATGTTAGTTAGTTTATCTACATTCATTGAATTCCTGAGAAATACCTTGAGCTTATCTTCTTTCCAATTGATTTACAACTTGTTTAATTTACGCACTCGCGTTCAATTACATCTTTTGGTTTAGCTTAATTCGGATCTATATAATCTATTGCGTGAATTCTGGAGTTCTTGTGTTCGACCCCTACATATACTACAACAACTGCTTTAGTACTTATAGGGTATTAATTTGAGCATATCACCATCTTAGATCAATGTGGTGGAGCAACATTACATCCAAAAACTTTTAGATGGGAAATATCTGGTTCCTGACCAAAAACCAATATTGGAGAGAACTCAAAATTATTCGTCGGCATAATGCGAATCAATGCGATTTTACTCTAATCAATTAACCAAATACTTTTGCAAAGATACATAGTGGGTGATCAGTCCAAAACATATCTTTTTATACGTACCAGAAAACTATATATTCCAAATTTATTCAATAGTGAAATCCGTATTATCAACTTGCTTTATGGACAACACATAAGAATCTTATGGTTCTTTAATGAATGTCCACATAATTTTCTAATTCTTTTTCCATTACTATTGAACCGGAATGGCCTAATCGGCCATGCCAAACAATGAGATTTTCAGTAAACTTCTGGTTTACTATTTCACTTATATTATTTCGTTGTGTAGTACAATTTAGTTGAGAATGCATGTAGTTTCTCCAAAATACTTTACTGCCTTGGGTAATACTCGTGATGTGTAGATGTTCAACATTTCCTTCACTCATTGTCTCAACTTGATAAATCTTAAAATCTTCTGGATTTTCTTTACACATGATTTATCGAACGTGAGTGTGAACATGATCTTCTGTATGATCCCCTTACTATGAATTGTGGGATTCTTCAATTCTCCCCCTCGAGATGATGACACTTCAGGTCCATCATCTCGAATTGAATCTCACTTTAGGATCAACAACATACCCAACTTGGGGTTTGTATTATATCTTAGATCCTTTTGACCTTTGAGACTTAGGAAAGTATAAATGATTTCAAATTGCATTCCCATAGGCAAATATATATGCTCTTCCGGAGCTTTCAATATTCTTTACACTACACTAGCTTATTTCATCGTCACATGAGAGAAATATCTCTTGTATGTTACTATCTTTGTTTTCACAATTCTAGAATCTGAGTTCTTGAAAGGAATTCTTTGGCCTCGACTTTGACCTTGACCATATCCATATACATATCCATATCCACGTTCACATCTATGACCACTTCTATACCACTTCCTCGGCCAGAGTTATTGGTATGGTTTAGTATATGATGTCATACATTCACTTCAAAGAATTGACCAAAGCTCATTGGACGTGACTCATGATTTTGTCATCTATAACTCATTGTTTTGCTCTGTAACCGATAACAAACTCCAAGTTTTGTAATCTTTATATTAACCAAGAGCTTTAGACAATATCACATTTTAGTGGATCATATCTTTCTTTTAGATTATTCTAAAGAATTTATGAATCTTTTACGGTCAAATACTAGCTTGATCTTAAAATCATCTATCGAAGTGATGGTAATGAAATATAATCATAAAAGTATAAACAATATACTTATTCAATAGGCAAAAATAGTAGTCACATATAATAACTCAATCAATGAGAACAAACAAGCGTAATGCAAATCTATGCAAAATCATGTCTATGTAAAACTTATGAGATATCCTACTAAATCCAGTATACAAATATTGTATGTCAAATTCGGCTTTTAGTCATGTATGTGTAAAATTCGGATTATATGTAGAAAATTATAATAATTCTATCGTTGTTCTTTATCAATTTTATATTAATTCTAATAACCTTATCTTTATTTGATCATGTGACAACCTTAATAAAAGTCACAATATCACAAAGCTAACACAATAAACATGACCAAATTCCCCTAACATCATACTAAAGAATATCGATTCTTTCAGAACAGAGTTTTCTCTTCATAAATTATAAATTAATCGAACAAGTCAATAAACATGACCAAACGTGTGCATGATTCGATAACATAATAAACAATAAAACAATATATAAGGTATTCGGTATCGTCTCCGCTTCTGCCCAGCTCGAGGACGGCTGAGTCAGTTTCTTCGACGTTGCAGCTACCCCTCCTCTCTTCCATGGAGCTCGAGTCCTTTCCTTCGAACGTCTCCTTTCCGTGCTTTGTTACGCCGTGTTTTATCGGCAGGTGAAGATCTTTTCTTCGGCGCCACCGGATCCGACCCAAACACCGGTGCATCCAGATCCGCCAATCCCTCCAGATCCACCCTCTCCACCTCCGTCACCATCCTCGCTTCTTCCGAGACCATCCTCGCTTGCTCAGGCGGTTCCCCGGCTTCCTCCTCCGGATCCATGGCGTTTCCCTCTTTTGGGTGTAGAGCCTCTGTTTTCAGGCGTGGTCTGTCTCGCCGGCAGGAGATGGTGCTCCCGCTTTGGATTTTCCGGTCAGAAGCGCTCCTCCGACGTCCGCCGCATCGATCCACCGGCGCCTCAACATCTTCAAAGCTCGATCTCGTCAACCTCCGTCTTCTCCGACGTGAGAATTGTTCAACAAATTGAAGAATTGGGCTTGGCCCATATTGATAGGTGTCCAGGTTGTTTTGTTGAAGGCCCAACTAGAAGCCTCTTTTGGATCAACAAAGCGTGTGTCTTATTGGAAAAACTCGACCTTAAGGGTCATTTATCAACTTCCTCCCTCCCTCAGGGAGGGAATAATAGCCCAAATGCCATAATTTGGAAAACAAAAATCCAGAGTGCTATAAATGAGTCTGGATATCATAAATGGAGTGAAAATCCGTTTTTACCCTTAATGATCATATTTGTGACATCTCAGAAAATCAAAATTTAACATATGTTTTTTTTAATTTGAGCAAATTTTTTATTTTTTCAACAAATAAAAAATTTAAGCAAATATTTTTCCAACAAATAAATATTTGATTTTGATTTGAGAAAAATCAAAATCCGCGTGTCATCCTCCTCTGCACTTGTCGTCCTCCTCTTCTCTGACCGATCCTTCAAACAACCGATCCTTCTCGCCGGCGGATAGTAGCCGCCACTGCATCGTCCTTTTCTGCAGTTGTGGTTTTCTTCATATCTCTTCTCTCCTCCGCCATTGTTGAATAAGGTAAAAGTTTTCTTTAATTTGGGGATTTCCAAAATTAGGGATTCGATTTGTGAAATTTGTTGGTTTGAGTATGCACATTGGATTGGATATTTAAGTTACTTATATGGGTCGACTGTTGTTGTCATTGAATTTGTAATTTGTCGATTGTTGTTGTTGAATCGAGATGAATCGAGCTGAATCGTGTTCTGGGTAGTGAATCTGTGAGATGTGGGACAACTGGGACAAATGCTATAACTGATAGACGTGGGACAACTAGTACAAATAAGTACATCTGAGAAATGTGGGATAACTGGTACAAATAGGTACATCTGAGAAATGTGGGACAACTGGTACAAATGGTATAACTGAGAGAAAGCTGATAATTGGCAATTGACTTAATTTTTTGTTTGTATTTCCAGGAGAGGATGAGCAGCCGTACAAACATACATTTTGAGTATGGAGGATATTATTCACAGGAAGGAGAGGAGTTTAAATGGAATTCAAGAAATTCCATTTATGCTATGTCATTTAGGACCTTAACTTTGGACGAGTTAACATATTCGGTGCTTGTAGATGGTATATGCAAGAAGATTGGGGTAAACGACAATACAAGGAAGCTGAAATTAAGCTACATTCCGTTGGTAGCTAAGCCTCATAGGGAGTCATGTATTGTCGATGATGATGATGTTTATGTTTATCTAACAACTGTGGATAAAGAGGGACTTAGATCTATTTTGAATGTGGAGCGAATGGAAGATTTGGAAAGAGATAAGAGTGACGAGCTATGTGAGGACCTTCATAGAGTGGATAATGTGCCTGTTGAGAACCGGATGGCTATTTACAGCCCGGAAGAAGCAGAGAAACAACATAACCGGGTGGATGAGAATGGGAAGGACGATGAACATGCAGATGAACATGCACATGAACATGATCATGTTGAGCCTCCACGGCCTGTTGAACAAACTGAGTTTGTTCTAGAATGGGATGATGGCGCTGGTTTTGAGAAAGGTCAAGAATTTCGTTCGAAGGAGGCTTTGCGAGTTTTGGTTGACAGAGCTTCACATAAGGGATGTTTTGAGGTAAAAACTGTAAAGTCGGATCCATTTAGAATCATATTAAGATGCCGTCATGCTAACAAGGCTGTTCATGGTATATACATGCTGTAAGAATGAAGGATTCTACTTATTTCAGTATTAGAGTGTATGGAAACATGCATACATGCTCCCGGGTCGTTGCCAGCACAATTCGGAATAAAAGGAAAGGCACACCACATGTAGTAGCAGATGTTTTGCGTGGTTCCTTTCCAGGTCAGGTCGACACCCCCGTGGCTAAATCTCTGATGAATGTTGTTCAAAATGAAGCTCACGTGAGTGTGTCCTACTCTACTGCGTTGAGAGGGATAAAACTAGCTATTAGTGAAGTGAGGGGCAGTCCCGAAGAAAGTTATCGAAGATTGTATTGTTATATGTACGTGTTGCAGATGGTGAATCCTGGTACAGTAACAAGCGTGAAAGTGGATGCCAGAAATAGGTTCAAGTATCTATTCGTCGCTTTGGGCGTTAGTATTGAAGGATTTAGAGCAATGAGGAAAGTCATAGTTATGGATGCAACTTTTCTTAAGAATGTTTACGGTGGAATGCTAGTATTTGCCACAGCTCAGGATCCGAATCATCACCATTACCGCCATTGCAATGGGTGTAATTGATAGGGAGAAAGATGCAAGTTGAAAGTGGTTTTTTGAAACGCTCAAAACTGTTATACATGATGATCATGAACTGGTTTTTATGAGTGACAGACATTCAAGCATCATGAAGGCAGTCAAGGAGGTGTACCCACAGTCTCAGCATGGACATTGCATGTGGCATTTGTCTCGTAAGGTGAGAAGTAAAGCTGCGAATGGTTGTAAAGATTTGTGTTCAGCCAAATTCATAGAATGCGCTCAAAAGTACACAGAAGGTGAGTTCTTAAGTGCATACTCTGATTTTAGGCGGTGGTTTCCAGGAGCTGCAGAGTATCTAGATGAAGGTGTTCCACTTGAAAAATGGGCAAGGTGCTACTTTAAAGGAGACAAGTACAACTTGGACACAAGCAATTCGTGTGAATCTATGAACAGTGTCTTCAAGAAGGCAAGGAAGTACTCTTTATTGCCTTTGATTGATGCGTATCTTGAAAAAGTGTCTAAATGGTTCAACATGCATAGGAAAGACACTGTTGGTGCATCATACACGAAGAAATTTGTGCCCCTGGTGGAGAACGAGCTGCATAGGCTATGTGCAATTGCAACGGGCTTAGTTGTCACTGAGCTAAATCATTGTGAGCTTGAATACAACGTGATTGGAATTGATGGGAAGAGCTATCTAATCAATTTGTTAAGTAAAAGTTGTAGCTGCAGATGTTTTGATATAGACAAGATTCCGTGTGTTCATGCAATAGCCGCAGACATTGCACTGATGCGAACGCCACATAGAATAAGGGAAATACACATCCATGATTTGTGCTCAACATATTACTTGATTGAGACGTGGGCGTTGGCTTATTACATAACTATTTATATGGTGCCGCATCAGTCTACTTGGATTATTCCTCAGGAAACCGGAGACTTAGTTGTTTTACCGCCAGACTACACCAAAAAGTATGAAGAAAGCGAGATAAGCGCTTTCCCTCCACCGGAGAAGCGCGCCCTAAACCGAGTAACAAGGCCAACAAAGGAATACATCTGGGACATTGGTTTGAGCCAGTAAACCCAATACCAAACCCAAGGGAAATTTAGGGTGTGTTTGTTTCTTTGTTGAATTTCTCTGTTTCTTTGTTGGTTTAGGTCTATGTACAACTGGACATGTAGGGACAACTATGATCTATTTTGTAATTGTTCAAGATAATTTTATGTTGCAGTTTCTGGGACAACTGGAGAACTATGTACAACTATGTTTTGAGGATGACTACTTTTATGTTTTGTTCAAGTACACATGGACAACTGGACAACTAGGTATAGCTAGGTACAACTAGGGAAAATGATGTAAAAATATTTACGTATTTATAAAATTATTTACGTATTTATAAAATATTTACAACTAACACATAAGTATTTCTAACACATAATAATTAAAATTTTAAAATTTTAAAAAATATAAAAGGCATATTGTGTTTCTAACACATAATATTAGTTTCACATGAAATACCTCATATGATACATGGTAGTCTTTAATAATGTTACCATTTCATGATGGAGAAAATGAAAATTATATGATTTTGCTAAAATTTTATTGTTAGCCATTTCTACATGGCCTACATAAGTGGAAAATCAGGAGGACAACTACAGAATATTATTTTATGTCCCAGGACAACTGGAAAATCTAAAAGGACAACTATGAGCAATATCGGACAACTGGACACGATGGTACCACTATGTAGTATTTTTTTATTTAGGCGGCGTGGAGCACGTGTGCATTTAAATTTGCGGCGCTGTTGGATGAGTTAAAAATTCTGATAGCTCATATTTTATGTTTTTTATTTTGTCCTCTATAAAAGCCCAAATCTCAGGTTTTCCCTTTTCCTAATTTCCCCCCAATCAAAAACTAGGGTTTCCGCCTAATTTCACCCAAATCGAAAATCAACAAGATGCCGAGTTACAGCTCGGGCTCTTCTTCTTCCCGACACTCCTGGGACAGTTCATACTACCGAGCTGATGGAGATTGGGGTATGCGAGGAACGTGTTGGTGTGGCGTCTCTCTTGTTATCAAGGAATCGACTGCTGAAGCTACTCGAGGAAGGCTAATGTACACCTGTCCACATTGGCCGCATGAGGTAAGAACAAAGAATGAGTTTGTGATTTAACCGAAGTATAGAATTTAGGGTTTTGTTTCACTGTAGCTGAATGATTTCTTCATTCAATGTACAAGAGAGGTAGTCATGAGCACATATGGAAATGGTGGGATGACGCTGTTACAGAAGAACTATCAAGTCTGAAAACTCAAATTGATAAGGTCAATGAAGGGAAACAAAGCATGCACAACATGGGAGTTGTGCGAAACTGCCTTCACGAAACCCATGGTGCAGAAATTATGCAAATGAGAGAGCTCCTGGCTGGGATGGAAAGAGAGATTTCAAGGATGAAGGAATTGATTGCCAACCGAGGTGATGGATATGTGATAATTGCATTTTTCCTTGTGTTTGCTGCGGTTTCTTATCTTCTTAAGTAAAAGTCTGTACCGATTAAACTAATATTACGGCAAGATCCTTTATTTTCATTATGTCTAAAATGGTCTTATGTGTTGTATTGGAGCTATGAAAACACTCAATTGTACAATGTTGTCCCAGTTGTCCCATTACCACAACTGAAAAAGAAGGTTAAGTTGTACAATGTTGTCCCAGTTGTCCCATTACCACAACTGAAATATAGCCTTAAGTTGTACAATATTGTCCCAGTTGTCCCATTACCAGAACTGAAATATAACCTTAAATAAAGACGAGTAATACCATAAGTTCATACTAAAACACCTAATAAACAAACATTCTAGTTCAAAAACTAAATCCAACAATTATACCAGTTCTAAAAAAATCCAACAATTTCTACTTCCTTGTTATTCCTTCCCCTTCGGCTCTTTCCCCTTCGGCTCTTTCCCCTTCAACTCTTTCCCTTCTGTAAAAGGGGACTTCACATGCCTCGATGGTTGTCGCCGCCTCTTAGCTGGTGGATCAGTTAAATCAAAGCTGGGTACTGGGAGATGAGTCCTCGTAGCTGCAACCTTGATCCTCTTCTTACGTGGTGGGTCACCAGGTTTGACTAATAAGAGGTCCTTCAGAAACTCAGGTGATGGGTCTGATGGGAAGGATGATGGGAAGGGTACCCAGGCAGAGGCTAAGGCAGAGGCTGGTGGTGGTGCTGGTGGTGAGACGGGTGGTGCTGGTGCTGAGGAGGCAGAGGCTGGTGCTGGTGCTGGTGCTGGTGGTGGTGCGGAAGAGGCTGGTGCTGGTTCTGAGACGGGTGGTGAGACGGGTGAGAAGCCTGGCGGAAGTACATAGTCTTCAAGAGATTTAATTTCACTCTTGCATCCATGCGAGAAAGCTTCTCCATGATCTCTTTGAAGCCATTCTCCATCGACGCCTGCAAATCCAACAAAGATGTAGGCTCAGATGTGGAGGTTCCTCTGTAGGGCCTTGAAACCGAGCACCAATGTCTAACTCATACAGCTGTCTCCAACATATCTTCTTCTTCTTCACGGTTAGATGATTCGTCCAACCCTCAACCTCTAAATCAATATATCCGATACCATCATCTAAACCAGGATCTGTGATTCGTGCCATAAGATCTTCTTCATCTGAGTCAGGCTCCAAGATGCTACAAATGTCCTGTCAATATCAACCAATACAACTTACTACTCTGATACTAAACCAATCAGTCTTATCAAACTCATAGCAATATGCAAGAAAAACTATACCTCAGCACTATTGCCAATCGCTTCATTTATATCATCCAAAGGTATACCTTTCATGCAAACATCAGTGAATTTGTGCTTGCACATCCTTGGACAGTCAGGTTCAGCGGGTACAGCTTCTCTAAATTTCCTTCCCAGACTAGGATTACACTCAAATGCAAGAATCTACACATAAAGTCACAATATATCAAACAAAGTTAAAAATCATAAATTTAAGAATTCAAAACATATAACTCATACTTACCTGTAGAGGAAGAATGAAACCAGAAAAGCTAGTTTTTTTTCCTTTTGCTTTCACGCAACCCTCAAACTTATTCACCACACGCCGGATCTCCTTCATAGTCTCATCAAATGTGTAACGCCCCCATGGAAACCTTTTGCACAGATTCAAATCACCAACAACTCTAAGCAGGAAGGGGTCTATGTTGCCATCAGCCTTAGACTTCGCTTTCAAAACTTTGCATAAGAAAAACAACAGCGCGATCTTCTGCCTCTCTATGGAGCTCTTCTTCATTGATTTTAGCTCGGCTTCCACCTCTGCGATCTTGATTCTATCATCCCTTCCAAAGTGCTTATTAACAAAATTCAAACTACCCAACTTCTTATAGTCATTCGGATACTCATGGCAGTCAAGACCACTAAGAAGCGCATGCTCCTTCAAAGAATACCGAATGGGGACTCCATTCACCACAAACCATGCCTCATTCATCTTCTCGGTAGAGACTGTGTGAAGGAGAAGCATCCATAACCCTTGACTCATGTGGTTTGGCTCCTTGAACATGTGGAAAATGTGCTTAAACTGAGGATGGGCTCTGAACCATTTCAGCTCTTCCGGAAGCTTGCCTATCACATCGACAACATGCGACACAGTACACCTCGACTGTATCGTATAGGCCTTGCTATACTCGGTTGGACCGAAGTAAAGCTTTTCAGGCTGCATTGGTTGGCTATCATCGGCATCCTGAAATACAAACGAAAACACAATGTTCAAACATAGTTGTCCCAGTTGTCCACATACCAAACATATTTTTATAAATCTAAGTTGTCCCAGTTGTCCAGACCAAAACCCATAACTTTCCCCATATTTCTTCTACTACCCTAGCCTGTAATGAATTTCAGCCTATTGGGAAGGAATCTGAAGTATACATACCTCTTGCGGTTGTTCCTCCTCTTCCGCTTCATTCTCTCGGGCTTCTTCTCCGTCATTTGAGTTTTTCTCTTCTTCGCCATCACCATCATTAGCTGTGCCCGTTGAATCTTCTCTCATTTCAACCTCTTCGTCTGCTTCTTTCTCGGGTTCTTCCGCCGGTGCTTCGTCTTCCGCCGGTGCTTCATCTTCCGCCGGTGCTTTGTCTTCCGCCGGTGCTTTGTCTTCCAACGGTGCTTCGTCTTCCGCCGGTGCTTCGACACTGCGATTTGACGCTTCTTCTATGCCTCCGAGTGTGGGTGCACGGAGATTGGTTGTTTCGGGTGGTGCTTGATTCGTTGATTCGGGGCCGGGCTTCAACTTCAATCGGTGTTTGATTCGACGCCGACGCTTGTTCTATGTCTCCGACTTCAATGGACTCATACTCGATACCGGATTTTCTCACCTTAGCCATATCAACGACGTGGTGGATCGATCGCCGGAAATTTCGAATCGGAAGGAGTCGGAAAGTCGGAAGTTATGAGAGATTTAATTAGGTTTATCGGGGGGAGAGAAAGAACTTTTTCGTGCGGTTGATTTGTGCGGTCTGATTTGGAGAAAGGAATTTTTTCGTTAAGGCCGTAGACGGAGCTCGATGAAGTCCAGATGATCGCCGTCTGAGGATTAGCCGTTGCAGGTCTCAAAATAAATCGATTGAGGTTAAAAAAAAAAGATAAATCGATTTTGAACAAATAAATAAGAAGGATAAATCGATAAATGGAAATAAATCAGGTTGGATACGGGTCATCAGATTGGGCTGAAATCGGGTGGGTATGACCCTGGTTTTAGTGTAAATAAAGAGACAAATAGGATAGAGAAGAACTTTCCATAGTTTTTCTTATTATAAGAAAATCAAAATGAAATTAATTATTAGACTTATGACATTCGAGCAAAATTTTTCTCAAATTGTGGCTTTTCAGCCTCTCGCCCCTCAGGGAGAGATCATTTCCACCCTCTTCCTCTTTTGAGGAGATATCACTTCCACCTTCCTCCTTTTTGGAGAGACCTTGTCCTTTAATTTCCCTATCTATAAGAGGATGGGTTTCTTCGGTTTTATTTCCAAAAAAACATTTCCGATTCTTAAACGTATTGTTATCTTGTGTAGCGGTTTTTATGGGACCAGAATATACAATGGATCTCATTTTTACGAGTCTCCGAGGTGTGGATTGGCTGACAAAGTCACAATCTTTGGTGACCATCTTTCAACTTTCCGTCTTTGCCGTGAATGGTTTGTCGACGCATCTGATCTCGTTTGATTTGGATTCGCAGTCGTCACTATCGACGCATTCGAGCTTCGGCTTAAATTTGTTGTCAAACTTCTATAGAGTTCTATCTTATTGCATTTCTATGGCTTTTATGTTGTATTGTATTAATCAAAGAGGATAGATAATTCCCTCTTGTAATTTGGATGTTTTAATTTAATGGAATCAAGTGTTTGACAAAAAAAAAAAAAAAAAAGATATTCGGTTTGAGTCAATTTATAATAAACCACCGATTCAATCAGAAATAAAAAAAAATCTATTTATTTTGTCCTCTTAACACATAATCGCTACATGCAACTACAAAATTCAGGGCTCAATCAACATTTTATATGTAATTATAGATCATAAAACATGTATGTCTGGTGTCGGTTCATCAATAACATATTAAACCAAACAGTCAAAACGAGTGCCGTGACATTATGAAGCAAGACCATGGCGAAGCAAAACCATGGCGAAGCAAAACCATGATAACCAAACCAATTTAAACCAATTATTTCTAAACCAATAAATACCAAAGTAATAGAGCATTAAACAACAAAGTATGCATAATCATATTGTAAATCCACAAATAACATGAATCGATAAAGCATAAAGCATGTGATACGATTATGTTCGATCAATATGATATCCAAACGATTTCTCAGATTTAAATTTAAAAGAGTATTCGATCAATATGATATCCAACAAGCAAAATGAACTTATATAATAATATAATTGAATTGTCATGTTCCATATAATCATGCACAAGCCTATTATGTGAATTCAAGCAATAATATGAAGCACTAAGATGGGTGATGTGTCGATCACAAGCATGATAAAAATAATACGAAGCATTACGATTTTGACAAAGCAAAAACAACATGTACGACACATAGTAATAAAACAAAAATCTCCGTCAACAATAAATCTTAGCCGAATTATTATAAAGCATGAGCCGATCGATTATGAAACGTGAGGTACTTACCTCGATCGTAAAACGGAGACGGAGAAATCGGAGATTTCGGCGGATATATCTTTTTGAGTTCAAGCGGCTAAAGTTTTACTCAGTGGTTAGAGTTTCATGTTGATAATGTGTTGTGAATAAAAGAGAAAAGAAGAGAGAACGAATCATTGTGTTTTATTCCATGAATAAAGAAAGATATATATAAGTTTACATAGACTTGGAGAGCAAACTGAATAAGGAAAATAAAGAAATCGAGAATATTCTAAACCTCCTAGAATATGAACGGGCATCCATATATTTAATTCATAACATTGACCTGGCCTTTTTTTAACTTATCATATTAAAGGAAATATTGCTTTCCGACTTTTAATAAGTATTTCGCTACTATACAATATCATCAACAATAATTATTATCTTACCCTTAAATGAGAAGACGCTTAAGTAAGCCGTTCATTCTCAGCCAATCACAATTGTGACGTCAATGCCACCTGGGCAAACGTTATAATTTGATTGGCTGTTGAAAATCCTTTTTCTATTATTTTTTATTTCTCTCGATGATTATTTTCTTGAGCTCGAGAACCTCAGTCTTCAACATAGCTTCTCTCTCCACCTGACGACGAAGCTCAGAGACGACGACGCCGGTTTGCCTGGTCAAGCTTTCTCGAAGAAGAAGAAATCGATGGAGAACAAATCGATGGAGAAGAAGAAGAAGAAGAAATCGATGGAGAAGAAGAAGAAGAAATCGATGGAGAAAAAGAAGAATAAGAAGAAATCGATGGAGAAGAAGATGAAGAAGAAGAAGAAATCGATGGAGAAGAAGAAGAAGAAGAAGAGCTTAATTTATCATATTCCCAGGTTCGAAATTAAATTAAGTATTCTACATATATTTAATTAGAGATGTTTTTAGAGCAAGTTTCTCTTCATCTAAATTAGCAGTGAAGAGATTCTTGAAAAGGTGGCATCTACGAGTTCTAGACTAAAGAAAGATAAAGCTCTTAAGGAGGTTAGAAATACTCGATTTTTGAGATGTTCTTATTTTGAAAGGACTGTAGTATTGAATCTTTGTCCATAATACATAATTGAGAAGTTATGAATCAGAACAAGTAGCGGAAAGTGAAAAGAATTTGTTTTTATTGATTTTTCTTACAGATCTCTAAAATCCGGTCAAAGCTTCCTATCACATCTTTTAGAGACGCAATTACATGTGCAGTGGAATCCAATCAGGTTCTGTGAATTTTGTTGATATGTTATTTATTCTTCTATTTCAGAATTTGATGCTTCCAGTGGTTATGCTTGAAAAACCCGAAGGTCCTTATATATTCTTATTCTAAATGCAGGTTATTCTCATTTCTGGTGGGAGCAGTGCTCGGTGCCATAACATCGGGAAAAATCTCCGATTTCATTGGTCGGATAGGGGTAAAAACCTAGCTAAACCAAATTATTTTGTTCTAATTATGACCATATGGTATTCATCTTAATGTATATGCACACAAGAAGAAATTCATTATATATACATGGAAGAAGACCACTTCTTTTGGTAAGGTTTTTGCATCAGTTTTCAATTAATCGAAGAATTCTGGTTTAGATTGTTCGGTTTGACCATGTCGGTACCCTGAATCTTTTATTGTTTCTTTTGTGTTCGATTTCAGTTTTGAAGAAAAAAAGGATTGTTTATGTTTCAGTCTGAAGAGGCTTTGGTTTAGGTGCTTCAGAATCTGGAAAATATGGACATAACATTCCAAGATCTTCAGGTAATAATAATTTTATAGAACTCTCTTGATTCTTTCAATTGTAATCTATGTATGCGGTTTAACACAATGTTAGTCATTAGGAAAACACTTGAATCTTTTTCTGCAAATGTACCAGGAGATGCACTATGGTCTTGAAAAATCTTGATTGCCAATGCAGATTGACTGTGACAAAGCTGTAATAATGACGTTAAAGCAGTGCTTATTGTCTTTGATCTCTCTTGATCTATCACTATTTTCCAGAACAAAGCATGGAGAATGCCTGGAAGGTAACTATGCGCGATTTTGCTGTGATTCTCAACTCATTTTGGTCACTACGGTTCTTCAATTTTCAAAACTATGAACTGAAAATGAAAAAAAACTTAAAGAAGCTGTAAACACATGAATTATACGCGTCATATAAATAAATGATCATATGAATTTTATGGATTCTCTGGGCAGTGTTTACTATAAGCCTTTATATTTCTTTGGAATGTATATGGGGGGATGTGTTTTATGGACTGTGTAGTTTTTCATCGGAAATTGTTGACTGATTATATTTGTTGTTGCAGAAAACCCCAAAGGACAAGAAAGCAAACGTAGTGATTCACGTTTTTGTTGATAAGGTAAGATTTAACCTTTTTATATATATAGTTTCCAAAACGACAAAACCTAAGTTATGTATAGCAAATTACCTTCACAACTGTGCCCAAATTGTGTTTTCTCCTTCATTATTCTTCTGATGTTCAGGTGGTTGCAGGGGTCATGGAATCTCTCAACATGCAGATTCCTCCATATGTCAGAATAGATCTTTTCCAGATAATACTAACTCAATCGTTAAGCAGAGGTAGTATTGAAGGATCTAGAAAATCCATAGCATTTATGATATTATTATGAATATATATTTTAGATATTTGTATTTATGCTAATGTGATTTTATTAGGTTAATTAGGTTAGATACAATTCTTATATAAATGTATCATTCTTGATAGACCTAAAATAATATATTACCGACATAGATGTTTTCTTGTGTAGATTATCGGAAATCACATGAATCTCCTCTGTGAGTTGTAGTTGGAATGAGAGGTAATGGTTTCTGTTTCTTTTAGGAATTAGGAGGGTAATGTTTTTGTTCTGTTTGATCTTTGACATGTTTAAGTTTCTGTTTTGTTGTAGTTATGTGTCTGTTTCGTTAGGATAACTTCAAAGTTTTTGTATTCTTGAAATTAACATCTGGTTTAGGATGATTTCAAAGTATATGTATTCTTCAAATCTATACTGAAATTAACATCTGTTTTAGGATGATTTCAAAGTATATGTACCACACTTTCAGGAGAATATGAAGGTGGTACAGAGGAGAATATGATACGAAGGAGAAGGAGATGGTGGTACGAAGGAGAAGGAGAAGGAGATGGTGGTACGAAAGAGAAGGTGATTTGTTTGTGAAAGTGAAGGTGGAACTTTCATTGTGTTAATGTTTTTAGTTTCATTGTTTTCAAATTTGTACCAAGAACAATATGGGCTTTGTTTGTGATTTGTATGGACAATTTGGTTTAATTTTATGATTCTAGACACTTTTATTGCAAAGTTTAATATTAAACAAAGATTAGCTTTGGCCCATCTTTATTTTGTTTTTAGTTTTAAGGATAAAATTATTATCTATTTGGTTTAATGTGTAAAGTTCATCCAATTGTGGGTAGAATTATTTTTGTATAATCTAAATTGAAAATAAGTAAACATATGATACATAATATAATTATTATATCAATTTATATAGGACTAAATAATTAGTGTAATATTTTAAAACCTATATAATCAAAAAAAAAACTCTAACAAAATAATTATTATTTTCGTAGAAAACAAAATAACAAAAAATAATGTAGTAATTAAATTATTTTTTCCAAAATTTATGGGAGAGAGAGATTAGAGTTTTAGAGAGAGAGAAAAGAGATAAGGAAGAATAGAGAAGGAAGCGAGAGAGAAATATATAAAGTTTTGGGATGCCAACTTATAATAAATAAACATAAATTTTAAGTATGCAATTATGATGGTTAAGATAAACCAATATATTTTAGCGTTTAAGAAATAAAATATAAGACATGATTTTTTTTTATTTCATTCACTTCTTATAAATTCAACCAAAATATTAGTTTTGGTATTACCTTGATGTTTGGGTGTATAATTTCAACTTGCTGAGTAGCTCAACCCTAATTCCCCATTTTGTTCTACTTGGATTCAATTCTTCTACATAAAACATTGTTAGGAACAATATCAAAGACGTATGATTTAAGGTTGGTTTACTTTGTTCCTTCGGGTTATTATATATGGGCACCAAGCGATAGCCCTAATTTTTAGGGTTACTCTTTCACTAATTCATAAATCTTTACTATTTTCCATATTCTGATTACAGTGATATTCAATTCGCATTTTTTATAACTCAAAAATCATTATAATGAAATAATATGTTTTACTATGTGATATATAGATTTATTATCCAACCGAAAAAAGTAGTCGATATTTTTTCACCTTTGCGTCCAACTTCTAAATAATATTTCGTAATATTATCAATAAACCAACTAAATCCCAACAATACACCACGAAATTTCCTGCATATTATTCTGCTATTAGGGAGAGTTAAATCTATTTAAAAATTAATTAAGGTCCGCACAGGGTGTGGTTTAATTTTCATATGTTGTTTAATTTTACGTTTTGAAAACGGGTTTAATCTTGCTGGAAACGGGAGTTTACGTTTTTGACAGAAAAATGAGATTTTATGTTTTTGATGGAAAAACGGGATTTTACGTTTTTTGGCGGGAAACCAAGATTTTATGTTATTGAAGGAAAAATAGATTTTACATTTTTGACGGGAAAACGAGATTTTATGTTTGTGACGGGAAAATGAGATTTTACGTTTTTGACGAGATTTTATGTTTTTGAAGAGAAAACGGGATTTTACGTTTTTGGCGGGTAAAAGAGATTTTACTTTTTTGGGCGGGAAAACGTGATTTTACGTTTTTAACAGAAAAACGTGATTTACGTTTTAGATGGAAAAACGGAATTTTACGTTTTGGACGAAAAACATAATTTGTTGTTTTGACGGAAAAACGGGATTTAACGTTTTTTGCGGGAAACAAGATTTTTTGTTTTTGACGCCAAAACGGGATTTTAGAAAAATGGGATTTTACGTTTTGACTGAAAACCGGGATTTTACAATTTTGACGGAAAAACGAGATTTTATATTTTTGACGGAAAAACGGGATTTTATGTTTTTGACAGGAAAATGAGATTTTATGTTTTTGACGAGATTTTACGTTTATGACGGAAAAACGGGATTTTACGTTTTTGGCGGGAAAACATGATTTTATGTTTTTGGGAGGGAAAACGGAATTTTACGTGTTTGACGGAAAAACAGGATTTTCCATTTTTGACGGGAAAACAGGATTTTATGTTTTTGATGGAAAAACAGGATTTTACGTTTTTGACGGGATTTTACGCTCCATCTAGATGTTTATCATTTTATACACTAAACAAACATCAGTTAGCATCTGAATGATGAAAGAACATGTCCTAAATACCAAACATATCCAAAAATTAAACAACTACATGGAAAACTACCGTTGTATGATAAACAGAAAATATAAGTGACTCGTAGAGACTTGGGGAATGTATTAGTCACTCACGTCACCTAGCATGACCAAAACAACATTTTGGCGGAAACCATATTTTATTATTTTAAATTTGTAGAGACTTGGGGAATGTATTAGTCTACATTAAATACTGACAAATTTTACGGTTGTAAATTTGGTCAAAAGATTTAAATAATGACAAAAGATCACATGCAAATAATGTGATTGTAACATTGTGTTTGCTATTGTCAACAACGTTTGTAAAATTGATGATTATATAAATTTTCAATGAAAATTCTTATAGCGGTAGAGAGATACAATGCACATCCAGTGGACAATGTGCTCAGAAATTTGTTCAATTGTGACACTTTAAAAGCTCAAACAATGTTTTGTGTATTAAGGTTGTGGAAGACCTGAGGATCATTCAGAGGTAAATAACTAACAACTTGTTTCATAATCTTGTTGAATTGATAATCTAACCAACAAAAATATTCTGTGTACCCTGAAGTCTTTATTAAAAGAATTTAATCTACATATTTCCTCATAGGCGAGATATTTAGCGGAGACAAAGACAATCATTCGTACGTACTATTTGATCATGATATTCTGATTGTTGATGATTTCCATAGAAGGTAATACTTTAGCAAAATATTTAAACTATAAGTTGAATTATTCGGCACTGGAATAACCTGCCTAATCATACAGTTGATGTAAAAATTCTTCATAAAGTTTAATTCCTATATTTTATGTAGGTTCTTTAGTCAGAATCCAACCATAATGTTGATATACAAGGAAATCGGCGCAAAAACTACTCAATTGCAAGAGGAAGACAAACTTGAAAATAGTCTTGTATTAATTAGAAATAAATGACTTGAAAAGCTATCCGATTACATTTATATAGTTATTGTCAAACTTTTATTCACAACCTTAAATTACTATTTCATTATGTAATGCACTAAAATAAGTAAGGTGAACTTTGTGTTTACGCATAATATTTTTACTAACAATATTTATCTTTCTACAAAGTAGTTGTTGATACGATGATGCATGGTCTTTGTGGTGAAGCAAACAAAAATTATGTTTGTAGGCGTACATTAATAAAAATAAGGAACTGTCAAATATTCACAATATTTTATGTAACTTATAATTAATAGTTAAATATACTCAAATATTCGTTTTTCATATATACGTTTTAGGTTATGTCAATGTTTTCCATATCAACAATCAAGCATTAATAAAAATTAACCGATCTATAATCGCAAATTTGATACAGTAAAAAAAACAATTACAATTCACAGTTATGATAATAAATTTAACCAACTTTTAATAATAATATACACAAAATACATAAAATCTCAACAATAAACATACACAATATCCACAAAATCTTTAAATACTACGAAAATAATTTTATTTTTAATAAATATTTTTTGGCCCGCGCATGCCGCGGGCGAGTCACCTAGTTAACATTTAAAAGATAACCGAGTCACCAACTTCCTTGTTATAAAATATCATTGTATAGAGACCACCAACATTAATCGCAATTAAAAAAACTATAATCAACAGACTATAAAATAAAAACCAAGACGTATATTACATGATTTAAATAATAATCAATGTTGAATATCAAATATATTAAAACAAAAAACAGAAAAACCATAACAACTATTGAGTCTTTTTCTTATTCTCGAAAGATAAAAACAAAATTAAAAAACAGCATGACCGATTAGAACTTAAAAATCTGCCACACTCTTATACTACATCTTCTTCTTCTTCTTTTGAAGATGAAAAACACAATTTTGAAAAAATAGTAAAACGATTAGATGATATTTATTTAGTGCTTCAATCTTAATCTCATATGGATTGACATCTCAAGTGCTACAATGACATGAGTACATTTGGATAATTGAAATCGAAAAATATCCCGTATCAATTTAGCTTCGGAGATCTTGATGAAAGTCATATGTAATCGAGTTAAATTTCGTTTGGTGGTGGTTTCATGTCATTTGAAGCTGCCATTCAAGAGATACGGCAAATTTAGTAAGCATATGTCTGTCTGGCACGCAAATAGAATACCATAGGGTTTATCGGGATGGTGTATCGGCCATGTGCGTGCCGATGCCACCTTCGCATGACCCAAATCCACCGGGTCAAAACCCGGTTTATCCCGGGTTGACCCCCTTTACTATTTAAGTGTTCTAGACCTATTTTTTAGCAAGTTTTCTTCTCTCTAGAGTTGGGTTTTGATCCAAACTCTTCTCTTGATGTTTTTTGGATGATCTTCATGTTCTTATGCCACTCTAGTGAAGGATTCTTCACCTCTATCTCTTATCTTTATGTTATGCATTTTCTTTTTATCTTTGTTTATGTTTAAGAACTAGTTTTTAGTTGGATCATGGATTAGGCTAGATTAGGATGATTTGATGGTTAAATGATGATGGTTTATGTTTCATCTTATTAGATCCGTCATTTAGGTTGCTCTTAATGCTAGTTTTGTCTTGATCTCTTAAAATTTAGAACTTAGGCATTTCATGCCCGGAAGGTGTTTGTGAAAATGTTTGAACCAAACCTTTTATGAGCTTTACATACCTAGCCAATGGGAGTTGATGATTAGGGTGTTTAGTGAACTAATTGGAATTGTTTCTTAATGCTCATTGATTGTCTAATTACGAATGGAAGTGTATGTTGATTAGGTAATTAGTTTAGTGATTAGTGTCATGGAAATGGATTAGTCATATTTGTGAATTCCATGTTCTAGGATGGGGCTTAATTTAATCTTTCGCATCATTCTTTGATTGTTAGCTCATTCTTATGATAGTTAAATCCATGGTCCAATGCTTTTATCTTATTTTAATTCTTGCATTTTACTTTCTTATTTTGTAAACTTAAAAACCCAAAAAGATTTGCTCTAGATTAAGAAGTTTCTTGCATTTTTAGTGCTTCAATATTAACCTCATATGGATTGACATCTCAAGTGCTACAATGACATGAGTACACTTGGATAATTGAAATCGAAAATATCCTTTTATCATTTAGCGCCGTTGCCATTGGGGTTTAGCATTGATCATTAGAATTTGGATTCTTCTTGAGACTAGAGCCTTTTTATTTTGTTTTGTTTTGTTGCTAATCTTTTCCCTTTTGTTGTGATCTTTATCTCTAAGGTGTACAACTATGAGCAAAAGAAACATTCACGAAGGGAGTGAAAATGAGGAAGCCACCGTCAAGGTAGTGACGTTAAATGCGCCCTTGGAAACTCTCTCAAGCATATTCTTTGTCAAGCTAGAGACACTAAACAAGTATTAATAAGGAGGACCAAGCTCCTCATTTCCATTGCTCCAAGGTACCATTTTCTTCCATTGTATATACCATTTTTTGTGTGTTTGTGTTTGTTTTACTCTCTCTCTTTGGCTCAATTCACACCGAGACGTGTTATTTAAGTCTAGGGGAGAGTTTCTTGTGTTTTGACATTTTGTATTTTGTCTTATTTTAATTGTCTTGAGTCTTGCATTGTACATGAACCTAATGCATCAAAAAAAAACAAAAAACAAGAAATTCATGTAGCTTTCCATGTTTGCATTCCTTTAGGATCGAGTCTAGTGCATTTTAGGATTGCATTGCATATGCTTAGAGAACAATGTAGAAACCACTAAAAGCTTAGTTTAGAACTCGATGTGATACCTTTAGTAATATTATCATGTTGCTTGAACAACTTTTTTGAAATTTGTATACTCTTTGCTTTGATCTCTCTACTCTTAACTCTTTTTCTTGTAATTACTTGTTTAATTTGAAATCAACCCCTTTGATATTGGACTTAAATGAATCTAATCTTCTAGCTTATGGGCTTGTGATATATAACCATGGTTCAAAGAAAACACTCAGGTTATCTTATCCACTTTTACCACTCTCTTATAACCCGAGTGGCCATTCTCATATTTAGAATGGTTCCCTACCTTTTACCTTAACCGTTTTCTTTCCACCCCTTGTTGTTTGATTGAGTGAGACCTTTTTATTGATAATAATATTGTGTGAAAAATCTTGTAAGTATTGGGAATGACAAATGTTAGCTTTCATTTTTAGCTAGTCTAAGTTGTTCAAAGAAAAAGGACTAGCATTAGGATGGGGATCAAAGGAATGAATGGTATTGGGTTTGGGGAACATGAGCTCACAAAAAGTGAGATGAGAAATGGCAGACGAAGAATCCTTGGTTGAAAACACAATAACTAGAGAAGAACTTAAAAGAAAGACCCTAGTAAAAGAAAAGAAAAAGCACTCTCCATGTTTGAAAAAGAGAAAGAATAAAAAAGAAACAACTTAGGGAGAGTAAAAAGAAATTTTCTCTAGGAGTTTGGAGTTTGGAATAGAAAAGGGGGTTAAAAAGAGATTTTCGTTCTAGCCAAAAGGCTTTGGGGGCTTAATGAGCTTCAAAGAAGTAAGATAAGAAGAGGAAATGGAATCACCATTCGGATAGAATGCTTTGCTAGGAGGGTAGAACAATGTGAGCTTAACTTGGTATGCATAAATTGTTTCTAGTCTTCCTTGCTTTTGCATAACATATAGTATTCCGTTTTCTTGAGAGTAAGTCACCCAAAAAGAGAATGAACCTCCTTACACTCACATTAGCTAGTGCCAAAAGCCTTTTTCTTCCAAACCGATTGGACTTGATCACTTGCCCATTTGTGAGACCGCACCTTAAGAAAGATCAAATGAATGTGAGGGTTGGTTGCGAAGAGAACTTGCAGGCATGAGACATTAATGTTGTTAAGAGAAAAGATTAGGAGTTGCGATAAGCCTTGAATGAGTTATAGTGGATTAAGTATTTGTTTTTGTAACATACTAGTATTATTCAAGGTGATCATATCGAATGCTCACTAAGATCTTTTGGTTTTGAGTTCCCACTCTTAAACCTCTTTCTAAGTTTGTTATTTCTTGTTTGCTTGAGGACAAGCAAAATGCAAGTCCGGGGGAGTTGATAAGTGTGTATTTTTCATGTTTTAAAGGTTCCGTTTCATAGGTTTTTAGTTCCACTTTGTATAACTTTTGAGATATTTTCACGCATTTGAATATCTTTACCCCTTGTCATGCATTTTAGAGTCATATGTGTGTTTCTTTGCAATTGCATTGCACTTTTGGTCTTTTTAGGTATTTTTGGAGGATATGGAGACTTTGAGGAGCTTGGAGGAAGATCATGGGGCAAAATGGACCAGTTTGGAGCAAGAGCTATGCCCAAAAATCAAGGAAAATGCGGAGTCCATCCGAAGTGACTGAAAGATCGTACCATATGAAAGATTTCCATTTGTATTTAGCTTCTTAGATCTTGATGAAAGTCATATATAATCGAGATAAATTTCGTTTGGTGGTGGTTTCATGTCATTCGGAGCAGCCGTTCAAGAGATACGGCAAATTTAGTGAGCATATGTCCGTCTGGCGCGCAGACGGAATACCAGAGGGTTTATCGGGATGGTGTATCGGCTATGTGCATGCCGATGCCACCTTCGTATGACCTAAATCCATCGGGTCAAAACCCGGTTTGTCCCGGGTTGACCCGGTTCGACCCCATTTACTATTTAAATGTTCTAAACCTATTTTTTAGCAAGTTTTCTTCTCTCTAGAATTGGGTTTTGATCCAAACTCTTCTCTTGATGTTTTTGGATGATCTTCATGTTCTTATGCCACTATAGTGAAGGATTCTTTACCTCTATCTCTTATCTTTATGTTTATGTATTTTTTTTTTTTATCTTTGTTTATGTTTAAGAACTAGTTTTTAGTTGGATCATGGATTAGGCTAGATTAGGATGATTTGATGGTTAAAAGATGATGTTTTAGGTTGCATCTTATTAGATCCTTCATTTAGGTCCTTTTAATGCTAGTTTTGGCTTGATCTCTTAAAATTTATAACTTAGGCATTTCATGCTCGGAAGGTGTTCACGACCATATGCAAAACAATGATAATTGTTGTCCATAATAATAAACATGGAGTAACAGAAATAACAAAAGAACAACAGGGAATAAATTAAAACATGTGCCACATAAACTAAGCTATATGTGCTCTTAGGGTCTAGACCGCGGTACATGATGGTGGTGTCGGTATTCAAGCCTGCAAGAATATCTGCTATGTCTCATACACTTTCACATGTGTTTTGCCATCCTTAAACTGCCAGCCCCAATATAAATAGAGCGTTAAGACAGAAATAGCAACATTAAAATTTTAATTTATAATTACCATTATATTCGTTTTCCAATTGTTTTGAATGATCGTGTAATAATAAAATTGGATAAAACGAATGATTATGTATCAATCTTGTTATCTTACATAGATAATAAGAACCAAAATAATATATATTTCCATTATATAACGACAATTGTGCATTAGTTTTAACGTAAGAGCAGCGATCGCAAACTCAATATATGAAATGGAAACATGAAAGAACAAAAAGTCTGCATAAACTTAAGAGACTAAAAAAGCATCACCTATTGAGTACAAAACAATTATTTTATAACGATTATACGTAAATAACGATTACTATTAATGAGACAAAAAAATTGTAATAAAAATTGAAAATATTACATATATAGTAATCACGAAAACATGTAATCGTTAATTATCTCCACATCTTGGTTTCCTGGACTCAGTCTAGGATCAGATTAAGTGGCAAATCCACATCTTGGACCAAGATTAATCTTATATTGTCTCCAATTACGTTAATTGGTTTTGTCTATTTAGTGTAGACGCTGTTCAATTTTTTTCATTGTTACTTGTATAGTCCTTGTCTATTTGACATTGGCCTAATTAGTTGATTTGTAAGAGTAACGTAGACCTTGGTGATATAATGGATCCAAAACTATTTTGAAGCAGGTCAGAACTTAGTAGCTTCTCTCTAAGAGTCTCGAAATAGTAATTTGTTTCTCCTTAATTATAGCTTAGCTTCAATTTCGTTCCTTTGCACCTGTAAACGGTTACTTTCTTCTAGTGTATTCTTGTGATCTTTCCCCTTATTTGCTACCTCATTCACATACTCAGAAAATTCTTACTCTGCCTCAGTACATGTCTCTCTTTCTTCACATTTTCTAGCGTCTGATCTAGATCGGATTCCGTCTCGTCACCAATTTCTAATTCTGATATATATTTTTTTTGTTATAAATCGCTAACTTCTCAGTTTCAAGACTCAAATCCCAAAATTTCTTCTGATTCCTTAAAGTTTTTTATGCTCCGAATCTACAACTTCTTTTTCTTCAACGGTTCTTGCTAATCCTTTTCAGTTCAGAAAATTCAACATTTACAGCTTCCATATGTGTCTTTGCCGAGTCCATGTCATTCTCAAATTACTTGCGGAGGAAGTAACAACATCAACGTGGCCATACATCTAATAAAGTGTTGGATACCGATTTTGCTTACTGGAAGGATATTGCGTACATTTTAGAAATTAACAATAATTTTGCGTTCAATTTAAATTTAAGATGAAAGCATGTGTTATTAATGAAATGATTTTGAAACAGAAGTTGAAATTTAATGTTATTCCATTGGCGGTTTTGTAACAAAAAGCAAAATTTTAAGAAATCTTCATAAACTGTTTATTCAAACCCAAAACTTATACACACAAACAACATCAAATCATCTATGACATCAAATACATATCTTGCGGCTCAGAAAAAATACGATAGAGCAGCCATGGTCCCCCGAGAGAAATAGCAAGCATTAGACGAAACCTTGTTTAGCAAGAGAAGTGCCCATGGTTGTTGTGGTGGTTATTGTTGTTGTGTCTGCGACTGTGATGAGTCTCCATGATAATTATCTCCTAAACATACTTAAAACTCATTGACATTGCAAGGAATCTTTATCTTATCAGACCGACGTGTTTGAATCCGTACTCTTCTTCAGCTTCTTTTAAGAGTCCCAAGAACAGAGGATGGCTCAAGAATATTTACGAAATCACGAACCTATATAGACTTCTTGATCTCCTTTGTGTCCCACCATGGTCGCGACACAACGTTTCAGAACATGATAATAATGGTTATGATGATGAAGTGTGTGAAAATGGGAACATGAAAACGAAACTTGAACACCATACACTTCTTTTTACATGGAAAAACAGTGCCAAGATACTAAGACTATATATGATAAATAAGAATCTGCTTATAGATTGGATACTTCATCTCTTAGATGCATCGGGAAGGAACTAACCAAGAATTTCTGTTTCATTGTAATAAGAATCTTCTCAGTATCAATCTTCCCCACCTATAAAAAAGGAGAAACATCTTTGTGATATTTAACATCTATGAGAAATGAATATAAGTGCGCCTAACACAATATAAATTTTACATTGAGCAATCATACAGTCGTGAATGTGGCAAATAACTCTACTAACTGAAGAACACAACTTATATGGACATGCACTAAAACCTAAAACACTTCAAATAAGGATAAAACCAATTGTAGACACAAAAGAGGAAGAGAAAATGTAACGTTCACGTTTAAAGGTATGCATCAAATATATTTCCAATTACTCTTTCAATGGTATCATTGGGTAAGATGTGAACACAATTCCCATACTTATACTTCATCAGGGCATTGATGAACAAAGATAACTTCTTCAAGCCTAACCCTCAGGTTCGACATAAGAGCATTGTTCATCATATTTTTTGGTTCATTACATGTATCATCAGCTAAAGCAATACACACAAGATCACGCCTCTTTTGTCCCTGCAACACAATACCCAAAAAAAAACAGTAAAGACCAAGATGTCAATACACACAGCTGAAGAAACCTTCCAAGACAAAAGCATAAAATTGAGAGACCCAACAATTATCCAAAGTCTATAAACACAACACGAATGAAAAAAAAACAAACCTTTTTCGAAAGGCCAGAGTCCTCGTAAAACCTAATAACCAAGTCTATGGGAATTCACTTATAACACAACAAATTTACAGCACCAAAACCAACAAACATGAAGGAATGGAAGCTGAAACCTATCTAACATGCATCAATTCCCAAACCTAAAAGTGAAAAAATCTGTAAAAGATCAAATATATAAACTCTAGAAATTAAACAAAAAGTAGCTTAATCTATCATATAACGTAATCAGTTCAGTGATAAAAGAGAAAGTAGCATGAATCAAAGAACATGGATGAAAAAGGTAACAAAAGCCAGAATTAAATAAGATGAACAAAAAGTAGAGATCTTGAAGACATCACACCAAAATTACGAAAACAAAAACTTTGAGCAGCTAAATTTCCAATTAAGAAAATACCAAAAAATAAAATTAAGAATTTTCCAACAAATCAGAGAAATCAACGATCACAGATAAAAGATGACATAACTCTTTGACGAATCTATGGTTTAGAGACTCTTATGCTTGCAATGTATTCCAATTGGGAGACTTTCATGAAAGAATCAAGAGAAGAATGTTATGGAATCATCCTCTCCGTCAATAAATCTCCATTCGATGAACGTGAGTCAATTTCTCTCAAACTGAAGGGATAAAAGATTACAAAATTGAAGAAATAAAAGATAAAAATAAAATAAAAATCAAAACAGCAGGCTCTGGATCAAATAGGTGAGATCCGGAACCTGATATCGGTTCTCCTGGATCAGAACCGCCTGATTGGCGGCTCGTCAGGACGATCTCGAAAGAGCAGTTCAGGCGAGCGCGAACATACGTTCTGAGGGCTCAAACCACGTCCAAAACGAGGGGGGGGGGGGCTTATGCTTCAACCTCAATACAATTACGAGAATGGTTCAGGCTCATGCAGCATGCCTATATTTGAGTCAATCAAGAAGTACTATGAGAACACGAGTGCGAAGCTCCAGCGGCTGAGGTCCCAGATCCACGCTGCTCTAAGCTCCGCACCGGAGATCGATCGAGTGATTGATGAAGTTAATCAGACCCCATTCACCTCACGGATTGCGAGTCCCCAGCTCGGAGATATCAGAAATATCCGATTTCCCGGATATAACGGAGAAACCGACCCCAAGGCATTTATGAGGAGTTTCAATTTTGCTTTCTCGAGGGTGCGGCTTCTCGAGAGCGACCTCGAGACAGCGCGCTGCCGTTTCTTTGCTGAAAACTTGACGGACTCGGCTCTGGAATGGTTTACCTCCTTGGAGCCAAACTCGATTGATAATTTTACCCATCTTCAGGCATTGTTTTTGAAGCAGTACTCGGTGTTTAACCAAATCGAGGCCTCGGAGGCCGACTTATGGGTACTTACTCAAAAGCCAGGTGAGTCGTTGCGGAAGTATATTGACAGCTTTAAGGCCGTTAAGGCCAAGATTGCCAATTTACATAACCCAACAGCGCTGAAAGCCCTTCAAAATGGATTGTTAAAATCCTCAAAATTCTTCGAGGAGCTCACAGTCTGGGAGCCGGTGTCACTGGATGATGCACTGCACCGCGCCTCGCGCTGGATCATTATCGAGGAAGCAGTGACATATAACTAAAAGGAACTCATGGAATGCCATGAATTTGAAGAAATACTACCATTAAAATGAAAGATATTTGTAAAATGGAACTACGAAAGGCTTGATCCCTCCTCAGGGTACGTAGGCAACCTCACAAGGGTGCAGCTATTAAAATAAAAAAATCTTCTCTTAAGCCTGCTAAAAGTAGCCTGAAGTTTCTCAACTTCTATCTACAAGCTAAAAGCTTTACTCCATAAATGAACAGCCTTACGAGCTAGAGCATGCTACCAGCTAGCATGACTCGACTTTGCGTCTAAATTACAAGGTCACAACCTTTCTAGTCTCTAAATGACAACAACCTTTACGTCTAAACTGTTTAGGTTGCATGCCTGCCTCTAAACGGCTTCGACCTTGCGTCTTAAAATCGTTTGGTCAGCTCCCTAGGTCTCTAAACGACCTGGGAGCAGGGTCTCTAAACGGCCCGGGTCCTTGGCTGAAAAACTGCCTTTGACCCATTGAAAAGTGTCAGCCTCTAAATGGCGAAAGGCTTGATCCCTCCTCATGGTACGTAGGCAACCTCACAAGGGTGAAGCTGTTAAATAAAAAAAATCAGAAATTGAGCCTGCTAAAAGCAGCCTGAAGTTCTTCAACTTCCATCTCCAAGCTAAAAGCTTAAATTACTTAAACGAACAGCCTCACGAGCTAGAGCATGCTACCAGCTAGCATGACTCGACTTTGCGTCTAAATTGCAAGGTCACAACCTTTTTAGTCTCTAAATGACAACAACCTCTACGTCTAAACTGTTTCACTACAAGAAAATAAGCACATTTCCGACGGCGTTTCCGACGGGATACCTAGAAATTTCCGAGGTTATTTCGACGGACTAAAAATAATCGGAAATCGGTCGGAATATTCCGACGGCTTGATTTCCCTCGAAATACCATCGGAATATTCCGAGAGATTTCCGACGGTTTCCGACGGCTTAGGATTTTAGCCGAGGGAAATTCTAAACTCTCGGCTAAAACTTACATCGGGTAAGTTTCCCTCGGCTAAAATCCTAAACCGTCGGAAATCCCTCAGAAATTTCCGACGGATTTCCGACGGTTTAGGATTTTAGCCAAGGGAAACTTACCCGGTGTAGGTTTTCCGAGGGATTTCCGACGGTTTAGGATTTTAGCTGAGGGAAACTTACCCGGTGTAAGTTTTAGCCGGGAGTTTAGAATTTCCCTCGGCTAAAATCCTAAACCGTCGGAAATCCCTCGGAAAGCCGGAAATTTCCGATAGATTTCCGACGGTTTAGGGTAATAACCCTCAAATTAGCCGGGTTTTATACATGTTAGGTCTTGGTAGATCTATAAGTAACAAATTAAACCTATTTTCTGTGAAATCTTTTTAAGAATCAAACATTTTTAACTTTTTAATTGAAACCCTAATCAAACTCGTAAGTGTCCTTATATGTTATATGTGTTCTTATGAAAGCTTAATCTCGTGCATCGATTGATTGTTAGAAAATGGAAAACGACTTGTTCTGTTTGGTTTTCAAAGGTTTTTCTTATTAGTATGTAACACTAATGGTTATAAAATTCTAAAATTTATGAAATCTTCAAAATCTAAACCCTAAACCCTAAACCCGTCGGAAATCCCTCGGAATTTTCCGAAGGATTTCCGACGGACCTAGATATTTTATTATTTCACAGCCGAAAAATGCTAAGTATAAAACTTCAAAATATCAATGGCCGTCGGAAATTTTTGAGGGATTTCCGATGGATACTGAAATTTTACCAGCGAAATTAAACCGCCAAGCAAAAATTGTTGAAAAACGAAGCGGTTAATTAAATTTAATTTCCGACGGATTACCGAGGGAATGGGTCCGTCGGAAATCGTTAATTATATTAATCGATCCGTCTTCTTCTCTTTCCTTCTTCTCTCTTCTTCTCCTCTCCTCTCCTTCCTCTCCGCGAAAATCTTCTTCTCTCATCTCCTCTCTTCCTTTCCTCTCCTCTCTTCCTCTCCTCTCTCCTCTCCTCTCCTCTCCTTCTTCCACTCCGCCGCCGCCTCTCCTCTCCTCTCCTTCTCCCACTCCGCCGCCGCCTCTCCTCTCCGCCGCCCCTCCACGCCGGCGCCCCTTCCACAAATGTAAGTTTTTTTTTTTTTTTAGGTTAGATAGTTTAATTTAATTAGGTGGTTAGATATAATTAGAAAATTTTGTTAGATTGCTAGATTAGGTTGGTAGATATTAATTGTTAGATTGTTAGATTAGGTTATTGTGGAATTAGATTACGTTTTTGTAAAATGTTTTTAATAAATAAATATATAAAAACGTTTTTGTAAATTTTAATAAATAAATATATAAAAACTTTTTTTATAAATAAATATATAAAAACGTTTTTAATAAATAAATATATAAAAAAACGTTTTTAATTAATAATTTTACAAATAACGTTTTTTATAAATCAATTTTGTAAAAAAGTTTATTATAAATACATTTATTAAAAACGTTTTTCGTAAATATATTTTTTAACACATTTTTAAAAATTGTATTTTTTAAACTGTTTTTATATATGTTTTTGAATTAAATACGTTTTCAATAAATGTATTTCTAAAAAACGATTTTTATAAATGTATTTTCTTAAAACAAATATAGGTTTTTAGAAATATATTTTTATGATTAATTATATGGTTTATTTTGATGATTTAGTTTTTCTGTTTTTATTTTTGTAGGTCTTACGGTCAATTCGATCGAGATCGTTCTGGCGGTTCGAGGCAGAGGAGTACTTCCGCAGCTCCGGGCTCGAGTACTCTTCCGCCTTCTACGCCTCATGTGCCGTCTATACCGGACAGTGAGAGTGTAGCTCCTCCGGCGATCATGACCATCGAGGAGCTCATCCAACAGCCGGGACGAGAATTACTCACAGTTCTCGATCCAGACCTCCGCATTCCGAGATCTACTTGGTAATATTTTTTTTTTTTAATTAATAATTTTTTTTTGTTTAATTCCCGATTTTTAATTTTTTTTTTTTATAGGTTTGGAATATCAGGGAATGGCATTAGCAAGTCGATTCTGAAGATGTTGCACTCCGTCCTCGACAAACCATATCGGAAATTTTTGGATATTCCGTCAGACGAACAAAACATGTGGTTTCGGACGTTTGCGGTAAGTTACCATTTATTTATTTTTTGTTAAATATTTTGAGATTTTTTTTAACTTCTTTAATTCTATTTCTTTTGTAGCAAGAATTTAATTGAAAATGGACCATCACGAAAACGGTGGAGACAAAATTTTTCAAGGAGCTAAAACGCAATTCTCGCGCAACATGAACGAGTGGAAGAAGGTTTGGAGAAGGCGTGGAGAGAAGCCAAAAGGCTTGAATGAGGAGGTGTTTAAGGACTACATTCCGTATTGGCAAGACCCGAAGACCGTAGCTCTATCACAGACTAACTCTAAGAACCGGAATAGTCCTCGAGAAGGGAATGAACCTGCTATCTACAACAACGGGGCGAAGAGCTTCAAAAAATCCGAAATCGAAATGGTAAGTATTTTTAGTGTTTTTAGTTATTTTTAAATATCGTTTTTATTATATTTATTAGTAACTAACGGTTTAGTTGTTTTCTAGACGGAGGAAGACGGCGAAGTTCCGAATCACCTAAAAGTGATGGTGAGGACGCACACCAACAAGAAGATCGGCTAAATTCAAGATCCTGCCGTCAGGGAGCTCGTCGAGAAGGTGACGAAGGTGCAGGACGAGATCCTTAGCCAGAGATCGCAGGACGGCACCACCGCTTCCAACCAGCTCAGTCGGGTCGAGATCAATGACATAGTGCTCGGGGTAAGTAATATTTATAGAGTATCATTTCAATTAGATATTTATTGGTTAATAAGATCTAATGTTTGGTATTGTTTTTGTAGGAGATACCTGTTAAAAAAGGTCGTCGGCCAGGATTGGGTAACATTGCGTCCCAACCTTCAACTTCTTCGGGTAGTTTTTCGATGGATCCAGAGATTCTCCGGCAAAACGAAGAGCTCAAGGAGAAGGTAACGGCGTTGGAGGACGAGATCTCGACTCAGAAACAAAGAGCGAGGCTTCGGAGGACAAGCTCTCGACTCAACAAACAAGGAGCGACAAAATGGCGAATTACTTCAAATCGAAGTTCCCGGATTTCCCGCCAGATTTATTTTGATTTAGTTTTTTTTTGTAATTTTTCAACAATTTCTAAAACTTTTAATAATATTTTATAATTTTATAAGATTTTTAAATATTAATTAATTTTACAATTTCGTTTTTAATAAATTATTTAATAAATAAATAGAATTCTTTTTTTTTAAATCGAATTTATTTAATCCGTCATAAATTTCCGACGGATTTCCGAGGACCTAGTTCCCTTGGAAACTTTCCGAGGGATTTCCGAGGACTTGTCCGTCTGGGATAATTCCGACGGATTTCCGAGGACTTGATTACCTGACGGATTTGTCCTCAGAAATCCCTCGAAAAATTTCCGAGGGAACTAGGTCCTCGGAAATCCGTCGGATATTTAATCCGTTGGAAATCCGTCAGAAATTTCCAACGGATTTCCGACAAATTTTGATTTCCGAGGAGATAGATCCGACAGCTGAAATTCGTCGGTAAAGGCTGTTTCCGACGGGATACCGACGGATCTGGCCGTCGATTTTAGGGTGTTTTCTTGTAGTGTTTAGGTTGCATGCCCGCCTCTAAACGGCTTCGACCTTGCGTCTTAAAATCGCCTGGTCAGTTCCCAAGGTCTCTAAACGACCTGGGAGCAAGGTTTCTGAACGGCCCGGATCTTTGGCTGAAAGACTGCCTTTGATCCATTGAAAAGAGTTAGCCTCTAAATGGCGAAAATGATAAATAATAAATTCAAACAGGATTTAAAGATCAATTGGATCCCGAGATTGCAAGACCGCATCCTCAGTGACACATCACCAAGGATGCTGGGGGGCTACTGTTGGGCCCAGATTTAGCACCCTTAATCCATGATGAATGGGCAAGCTATGCGAGATAAAAGAAAAGAACAAGTTAAAACGAGCGTGTATGTGTATGTGTATAAATTTATACGAGCGTGTGTGTATGTGTATAAACCTGGTCAAACGCATTTATTTCATATTAATAACAAAAGATTACAAATTTAATTATGTAGTTAATGTGTATAAAATAAATCTAGATCAAGTCAAATTTAATTCTGTAGTGAGGTACTTGGCCTTTCATTCACATTTCTCTTGTTTTTGTCCCATATACTCCAAAGTTCAAACTGTTTTTTCAACTCTTCTCAAATTGTTTATATGTAGGTGCTGACTTTGCTAGGCTCTTTATTCAAATCAGATTCTCCCTTGACATACACGTTCTTGATGGTCGATTCTTTATGCTGAGTGCAAAGAATAATTTATAGATTTTCTCTTCACTTTTCTTGCCATTCCGCTTGAAGTTTGTGTGGGAACTTTCTATTGACAATGCCAATGTGTGCTTCCTTATTACTACAATTGCCGTGCACAACTTCTAGATGTTGTTATTTAGGAAATGCCATAATATGAATGTTTGATTTCCCATCTCCAATTTACTAATAGCAAACTCTCCAAAAGGATAATTAAATTAATAGGAATTTCCTTTAGGGAGATGAAATAACATTCAAGCTAATTCCAATGAATTTAAAATCTAAATTAAGGAGGAAAACAAATTTCATTGTGTTGGATGATCTGGTTTTCACTGCTATGAACTCATCATTGCAGGTGAACATCAATGATATTGAGAAAGAAGTTAGCATTGGCAAAGCTGAGGTATGATGCCTCTACATTTTCTTTTTACTTTTTTGATTCTTTAGAAAAATCTTACTTTTTTTCCTCTGAATCTACACTTGTGTTGCAGGCCATCATCTTATTTAAGAGCGTCCTTGATCATAACCTCAGAACTTTGAATTCAACACTCCTTCCCGATAACGGGATTAGATACATTAAAAACCCAAAACAGAAAAGTAAAAATACAGAAAGTTTTAATGGAACATTTAAGGGATTGATCCTTAATCACTGCTGATCAGCGTCTCTTCTATCACTGATATCCATAAACAATACATATTACATAAAGTTCTATCGAACCACTTGAATACCAAAGTGTCTACGCAACGACACCCACAGTTATCACACACTGGTCTAGTATGACCACTATTGCGTGCAATTTCAACCTTATCATCAAGAACATTTTTTATGATATGGTTTGGCTTCATCATGTAGACCTCATTTCCCAATAAACATGTGACGTGAAGAGTGACTCTGCAAGAGTTACACGTGTAGAACCACTTTGTTGCATCTAATTTCCCTTCACAGATCTCGCACCAGTATTGGAGATCTGTTGTCTCGTCTTCTCCGTAGCAAAGAGTGAGTGGATGTTTATCATGCTTGTAGTGAGCCGGGGAAGGCAACGTAGCACATTCAAGACACAAAAAAGAATTGCATTCAATACATTCCAAGTAATGATTACTGAATTCAGCCTTGCAGCCCATGCATTCACCTTTGGTCAAATTGAAAAAGAGATCATGTGGATGGCAATCATCGGTTAAAGGATCAGGAAGCGAAGCACACCTTACATCCAGTTCAAAGGCACACTTTTTTTCGGTGCACTTGTACATGAAACCACAACCACGTCGACTACATCCATTACAACTGAAGAAACCTTTGGTATAATAATCAAGCACGAGCTCGCGAGGATTAGAAGAGAATGGATGGAAGAGGGTGAGCGGGTGTTTGTGTATGGGATGGTGTTTTATGCGAGGAAGGGATGCACATGTTTCGTGGAGAACAAAATCGCAATGGATACAACTATAGAAGCGATCCAAAACTGTTATCGGAAGGATGCAAGCTTGGCAAAACTTGTGTTCATGGTCGCCGCGGTTGTCATTCCCATGAATCTTTAGATGGTGATGGTCATGAGTGAAATGTTGTATTGTCACTTCATCGATCCTCACGAATGGCTCAATGACTTCTTCCTCTTCTTCGGGCACTCCTTCAAGATCTTTCCCATCCCACACTTTATCCTGTGTTGCACATTTCGAATGGACAGCATAGTGGCATCCTTTATTGCAAGAGTAATTCCCGTAGTTGACGTCAACGGCTTTGCGACAAACTCCACAAGAGAATAACTCACCAGAAGGAACAAGGGAGGAAGTGTGAGAGAGACGATGTGGGTGACGGGTGATCTTAATGACACGAGGTAGGTAGATACAGCTTCTATGAACCATGTAGTTACAAAGCAGACAAGAGTAAACTTGATCTAAGACAGCATCAAGAGAGAAGCCACAAGCATCACAAGGCAAAGGGACTCGTCTAGGAAAGAGGGTAAGAGTGTGGTCATGGGTTTTTAGGTTTTTAATAGTGAGAGGTGGTCGATTGAATGTGCATTCCAAGTGTAGGCTGAAATTGCAGATAGAACAATGATAGTATGGGTCTTCGTCGACAAGATTTCTCCGACAAGATTTGCATTTTTGATGATTTTCATCTGAATCATCTTTAGATCTATCGGCTTCGGAGTCTTCTAAATCAGAGGAATCTGAATCAGAAGAATCTGAATCAGAAGAATCTGGATCCCAATGAATAGGGTCTTGACGTCTACTAACATATAAATTGGAGTCATAGTCTCCTGAATCAGACGAAGCTGACGCCCAATCATTAGGGATATCCGATAGATCAAAATCAAGGTTTTCTGAGGAGGTGAGGGTGAGAGGGTGGAGGAGGTGAAAAGGGTGTCTGATTTCTGGAACAAAAAAGTGACAACCTCTGTGAAAATCCAAATCACAAGTAGCACAATAGTAATAGTACCTTTTCCTCTCTAGTTGTAGGCCTTCGCAGGAGAAGCAGATGGAGAGTGGAGGATCAGATTGCCGGCCAAGTTTGTGAGGGTTTGCTGGATCCGACAGAGGACATGGGGGCTTAGAACGAGTAAACTTTTTACCTCTTTCCATGGGAGTTTTCTTTTGTTTACAAAATGAATGAAGCAAATAAATCAAAATCTCTCTTGTTTATAAAGGCCTAGTCAACAACTACTACTTATTATGTCTTTTTTTAATCAAGCTATAGTGTTAAGAAGACAGCTGGTTTTAGTAGTAGTTAAAGACCAAAAAAATGATTGTTTCTTCCAATTTATTAAAAACGAACAATTCTTCTTTTTTTTATGCCTGGTTGTATTTTTATATATATATTTTTTATGCCTTGTTGTATTTTTATATTTTTCTTTATGCCTTGTTGTATTTTTTTTTACGAACAATTCTTTTGTATGCCTTTTTCTTGTATGCCTTGTTGTATTCTTATAATGTCTTTTTTTAATCCACCTATAGAGTTAAGAAGACAGCTGGTTTTAGCAGTAGTTAAAGACCAAAAGTTTGATTGTTTCTTTCAATTTATTAAAAACAAACAATTCTTTTTTTTTTATGCCTTGTTGTATTTTTATATATATTTTTTTGACAACGCAAAGTGTGTATCTGGTTTGGGAAAACGGTCGATTCGTGCTTCAACAATTTCAACTGATATCAATTCGTACCCGAATAATGTTGGTGTGCAATTTCATATTCAAACCCCTGAAAATTTGAATATCATAACACATACAATTTATTTTCGGCCAAAACGTCCATTGACCGTTGGTCAACCCCGTTAATTCTTAAACGGAGGTGATTCAGATGACATGTCGATATCCTATTGGAACGAAATTACGTCATTTTGGAAAAAAATTCGTGGGGAAAAAAATAAAATAAAACGACGTCGTATGAAGCAAAGATTAAAAAAAAAAAAACTAAAGACATTAAAGTCTTCTTCTTCTTCGTCGACGAGTTGGGGAAGAACACAGAAGACTAGGGTTTTGGTGGGCGACGGAAATAGAGTGTCTGGGTAGAAATCGAAGAGAATTTCGAAGTTAAATCGAAGAGGAACATGAAAATTCCGGTCATGTCGGTTTATGGAGCGATAACCCGTTGGTACCTGATTGTAGTCATTGGTGTCTACCTGGAGTTCCTGATATATGGAATGAGATCTTGCTCTTCTTCCTCTTTAGACAACAAGTAAACTCGCTTCATTTCTGTTTTTTTTTTCTTCTCTAACACAATAGCATCCTCTTATGTCTGGATTTTGTTTACTTAATTTGCAGGTTGAGTCAAATAGATAATTGCAGGTTTTTGCAGCATAACAATAGAAAAAGATAAAGATTAACGACCCTTGAAGACTGAATCTCTCGGAGCTAATTGCTCCTGTTTCTTCTTGGGAGCTAAAGACAGAGAAAGGGGTCACAAAATTTTGGTCAAACTCAGAAACTGATTCTTAATTCATTCTTTTATTGTTTCTTCTACGTTCTTCTTTATTGTATTATATTATCGATTCAAAGAGATTGAGAGGATCTGTTCAAAGCTGAAACAGTTTTGTTCCCCAAACTCTTTTCGTATAAAATGATTTAATTACTACTATTCAACATGTAATTTTCTGCGATTGGATCAAAAACAATTTTCATGCCGATCTAATCACTCACTCTCTTCGAAGAATAATGCCAAAAAAGTTAAATTGGAAGCACGAAAGGAGAATATAGGTAAGAGCTTTTGGTTGAAAAGAGAATCAAAATTCTCTTCGATTTAACTTCGAAATTCTCTTCGATTTCTACCCAGACACTCTATTTCCGTCGCCCACCAAAACCCTAGTCTTCTGTGTTCTTCCCCAACTCGTCGACGAAGAAGAAGAAGACTTTAATGTCTAAGTTTTTTTTTTTTAATCTTTCCTTCATACGACGTCGTTATATTTTTTTTTTTCCCACAATTTTTTTTTCAAAACGACGTAGTTTAGCACTTCCGTTCCAACGGGATACCGATGTGTCATCTGAGTTACCTCCATTAATGGGGTTGACTAACGGAAATTTGGTTAATATACGTTTTTGCCGGAAAAAAATTGTATTTGTTGTGATATTCAAATTTTCAAGAGTTCGGGTATGGAATTGCACACCAAAATTATTCGGATACGAATCGGTACCAGTAGGAATTGTTGAGGCACGAATCGGCCGTTTTTCCTATCATGTTCTACTACAAGATGTATGTGAAACCATTTCACATAGTGAACAATAAATGCTCAAGATCCATAATTATCTCGATCAAATTTTTTAAATTTGCTTCATATGTGACAATTGCTTCTTTTAGTGCTTATTGTGAATGTGAAAATTCCGGCCCAATAAAACAGACCCAATAAATCAAAAAAAATTTGTTAAAATAGTACATTTGGGGACAATAACTTGAAATGGGATACATCCATAAAAAAATTGTAAAAATGGTACACCTTTTTAGGTCATCGTATCTCTCTCCTTTGAAAATAATAACAAAAATGTCATTACTTCTTACTTTTTGGAGTTTTCCCTCAACCTCTTGTACACACAAAACTTATATCTCTTCTCCCTTATTTTCTGTCTGTGAAGCCAAATATTCGATTTCACTCTCAAACCTCACAAAGATCAAAGCAATATTCGTTTGAAAATTTTTACAGCCTTAGATTTTGGTCTGAAAATACATACATTCTTCGGGAGGATGATCTTCGTTTTGATCGTCAAATATCTGCGGGTCGAAGACAATCTTAGGGGGTGAAAGCGAGCATATTTCAGGAAGATCAAACACATATAATTTCCTGAAACATTACGCTAGTTTGCATTTCAGACCGTCTGCTAAACGGCTTATAGATCTCTAGTACATCATTGTCAGAGCTAGTTCTAAAATCACTACTAAACTTTGGTGCTCGGACTAAGATCCTATTAAAGCTCTGTCAAAACTCTGCTAAAATGTAGCTCTGCTAAAGATCTTTGGCAGAGCTCCGCCTATCTCTCTGCTAAATTGTAACATATCTTTCAGCTGCTATCAGAGTTATTGTACTAATGAACATTCTTTTTTTTTTGTAGATAATGTTGCAATTGTTTGCTATTTTTGGACAATGGAAGGTAAATTCGGGTTGGGATTTCCTCGTCGATTCAAGTAAAGGAGGCAAATTGTTAGTGGTTTAAGAACAAATCAAGTATGAGGAATTTCTCCGCAATATTTGTGAAGATTACAACTTGGATTCACAGGTGAATGCAGTCGTTATTGCTTCTATGTTGCCAGACCGTATGTTGGATAAACTGACTAGCAACACATCTCCTATCTTCTTGAATAACGATAGACAACTTGCACACTTTCTTACAATGTCGAAAAGAAACGTTATCCAGTTTTGTGTGTCATTGAGAACAACATATGGTGGTCGTGTTCAAGACGAGACTGAGAATCCATTATCGAATAAAAGTAGTAATTCTACGAAGCAACAACAATGATCGCCTTCATTCTACGATATATCTGATGACACCACTATGAAACCATTATTGATAAAAAAAATATCGAACTATCAAGGTTAGTGTTGATTCTGAAAATCACACAAGGGAATTTAAACAACAACTTTGATCGGAATCTCGTTTTATTAGATTAAACTCGGCGGAGTTACAAAATTGTTTTGATCGGGAAAAAAACTTAAGAACTAAGAAGATAAAAGCTGAGCTCTCTGATCTTGAATCTCCTTAGGTCTCGTGGATGATTATGAATGTGTTGGAATGAGGCGATGGCCTCTTTATTTATAAGGTTATGAGTCGGCCCAAAACAGAATGATTTCATTTTCCTAGTTCCATCAGGAGAAGGAAATCTTCATTTTCTCCCTCCGAGATCGGGAAACTTTCCGCGAATCTCGGAGGTCGGTGGGTTTGGTAGCGAGTTGGGCTTTAGGCCGAGCTCGGCCCGTCAACTGCGATCGTGGGCCTCTCTTTCCGAATTCGAACCGTCGTAAAACCGAGATCAATTAGGCCGGTCTCAATTCAAACCGGGCTAAACCGGGAAGTGCTAAACTCACCTCCAACAATAAGTCCCCCCCCCCGTTCGGCGAAGGAGTCTGTCGAGTTCGGCGAAGTTCATGATGAATTTTTTAGTTTGGTTAGAATTGAGATCGGCGTTCTATCCTGCTCTTTTTCACTATGTCCTGATAGTTTAAAGACGGTAACCAGAGAAAACCGGATGCAACCAAAACCCTAGAAGCGACGAAACAGAAAACCTTAGACGCCGAGAAAGAAAGCCGCCACCACTCTTGCTCTGCCGGACCAGAAAACCTCCGACTAGCCGTGTCAGAACAGAACACCTCTGCCACGAACTACCACCACCGAACCAAACCCTAACGGAAAAGGACCACCGCATGTTGACGAGGAAGAACATGACCTCCACCACCGTCGAAATAGTTACACCGGCAGAGAAGCGACGGAAAGACATAACTTCCGCTGAGCGCCTTCACCTACTCCACGAGAGGTACGACGGCGAGGGGGAAAGGACCGTTGGAAAAGGAGACTTCGGGGAAACTCCGCCAAGTCACATATCCGCTGTCCCCATGACAAATCCGCTACCAACGACAGCGACATCCGGCGAATCACCTCCCGCGAGCCCACTCGTACCCCAACAACCCGCGATTTCAGATCCACCACACCGACGAGCCGAGCCGACCAAAACAGAGACGCCACCGCTTGAGCATCATGATGAGAAACCTCGCCGCATCACGTCCTCACATATCCATAGCTATAAAACCCAACCGCCGCCGCCACCACAAAAACGCCACGCCTCGCCGCAGGAGCCAGATCTAATCCCAATACTCACCTGGATAGAACCCCCTTCCACGAGTGAAGCGTCGCTGGGCACAAAAGGTGGATGGTCATCTCACGGCGCCGGCATCGCCAGAGAGAACCACTAGAAAGAGTTTAGATCTGGAAAAAAATGAGTCAATTTTTTGGGAGAGAAGTCGCAAGCGTGCAAGGAGAACGCGCTTTGACTTAACAAAATGTTACTGTTTTTATCAGAAATTTCCGACGAAATGCCGATAAATATCAATTTCTCGTCGGATTTTGTCGGAAATTTTTGTGGAATATTTTAGTGTTTTTTTTTGTAGTGAAAACGTTGTAAAAAGTGGAATTTTATTTTGTAGTTGTGTCTAATGTGAAGAGCCAAAAATGTTGTTGAACGAATGAAACTAACAAAAGAAGCGTTGAAGAAAAAAGTCTTAGGAGTGTGTTGTTGAGTTGTCAACTTTTGACTTTTGTCCGACGTCGGTTTTTGGTTATTACGGTGAAGTCGCGTTCGTCGGGAGGGGCAAAAAAGTAATTGAATAGCGGATCTTATGATCTTTTTTGCTGTCTAGTGATGACATGGCACCGTCTAACCTAAGTGTCATATGCCCACTCGTTAACGACTTAACATGTTTTTTTATTTTTTGTCTTCGTCTTTTTTTTCCGTCCGTCTGATTTTACTTTTCTAATAATTTTCTATTTTCAAAAATGACAAAATTTAAATAAAATAAAAAACTTAACCGCAGTTTAAGCTATAGTTAGCCGACAAATTTTATTGAGTGTTTACAAAAAAGCTATAGTTAAAGCTTTACCATAAAGTCCAAAACAAATTCATTTGTCTAAAAAACGCAGATTGAGTATTGATGGAGAAAGAAAAATACATTACAAGATTAGCCAAGAATTACTTTAGAAACATTATCTACAAAACTTGGACCAACCTTATTTGATAACAACTAGCTGAAATATAGTACGTACAGGATATACTTCTAAAGCTGAAATAAATGTGATTTTGTCTGCTACGCAGTATATATTTTGTTTGCTATGTAGTATATACTAAAAATATATAACAAATAAAATTACAAATAAAACCAAAATAAATATAAATTAAATGAATAAAATTAGAATTTCTGAAGAAATTTCTGACAAAACTAATTCATCGGTAATTTCTGATGATTTTTCAAGAAATTTTCCAATAATTACCGACCTGCTTTATTCGTATCGAAAAAAATATTTATCCGTATTTTGCTGAAAAATCGTCGGAATGCCGTAGAATTTTCGGATGAACAAAATCATGGAAAAAGTTCGTCGGAAAATATATGTTTCTTGTAGTGTATGTATCCAGAGAAAAAAGCTCTTGATCCATATGAACTATCTGCCTTATGCAGTCAATGTTTTTTTTGTTTCCATCTTGGAAGTAACTTGTTTGCACTGTCCAAGATTTATTTGAACAAGGTAATTTTGATATGAGGCTAAATGAGACAATTATCTGCGTTATCATAAAGAAGAAAAGACCGAAAAAATTATATAATTCAGATTTTTAAGCTTTTGCAACGTGAGCTACATAATAGTCTCTAAAATCCTATGCATACAACTCTGTATAAATGTACAACCTCTTTGTGTTAATAAAATCATCTCTTTTACAAAACTTATATGGTATCAGAGCAAATTATCGATACCTAATCTCGTTCTTTTCAATTCTTCGATTTCTCTCTTCTTCTTTTCCCACCCACCCCGTTCTTCTTATTAACCACCATGTCTTCTTCCACTCAAGCTATCAACGGTGTCACTCCCACCACCAAATTTGTTCATGCTGCTCAAGGGTCTCTCCTCAACGTGAACATGACAAATGTTACACGCCTCAACACCACCAACTACATCATGTGGAGTGAGCTGGTTATCACTGCTATGAACTCATCATTGCAGGTGAACTTCAATGATATTGAGCAAGCAATTAGCATTGGCAAAGCTGAGGTATGATGCCTCTAAATTTTATTTTTACTCTTTTGATTCTTTAGACCTTCATGTTCTTGTGAGTTGATTTTTTGTTGGATTTTGGATTTTGCTTGATTTGGATGGTTTGATGGTTGATTGTTGATCCTTAGGACTTAGATAAACATTTGTTCTTATGTTATGAGGGATCTTAATGCTAGAATCGAATTGACAACTCATTTCTAGAACTTAAGACATTTCTCGCCTGGAAAATGTTCGATGAAATGTCTAGAAAACTTCTAAGCATGCAATCAATTCTTAGCGAATGGAAATTGATGATTAAGGTTAATTGTTGACTTGTATGGACTAATGCTTAATGATTATGGATCATTTAGTTGCGAACGGAAGTTCTTGATAACTAGATGATTTGTAAATGGATTAGTATCATGGGAGTGAACTAATCTACTTGTGTGATCCATGTCATAAGAATGAATGTGCATTGAATCTTTAGGCATCATTAGTCAATTGCTTTGATGGTTAGATAATGGTGATTTACGATGATCTTGGATGTGTCTTTCACTTAGGTTGGTTCTTTACCAAATCTTTTGTGAGCTTTGCATATCCTAGCCAACGGAAGTTGATGTTTAGGGTGTTTATTGAACAATTGGAATTGTTTCTTAATGTTGTTGATTATTTAATCAGAAATGGAAATTTGTCCTTGATTAGATAATTAACAAAGTGATTAGTGCCATGGAAATGGATTAGTCATATTTGTGAATTCCATGATCTAAGATAGTGATTAATGCTTCCAAATGATTTGTTGTTTGATTGTTACTCATCTCATTGATAGCTTAGTTCATGATCCAAGATTTTAGTCTTGTGTTTTATTTTCTTTCTTGCATTTGTTTTCTTTTTCATAAATATAAAAACCCAAAAACAATGTTTGCTCTAGATTAAGAAGTTTCTTGCATTCTTAGTGATTCAATCTTAACCCCTTATGGATTGACATCTCAAGTGCTACAATAACATGAGTACACTTGGGAAATGAACACGAAAATATCCCGTATCACACTCTTCTAATCCAAACGCATTGACACGCACATAATGATGCATCTATGTATTTGGCCTCGATAGTGGAAAGAGCAACCACCGGCTGTTTTTTCGAAGCCCAAGAGATCGCCCCAGACGCCATCGAGAAAACAAAACCCGACGTGCTCCTCCGATCGTCCAAATTGTCGGCATAGTCACTGTCAGTGAATGCCATAAGCTTCAAACTGCTGCTCTCACTTCTCCTGTAAAAGATTCCAAGCTGAACCGTACCTTTTAGATATCTTAGAATCCTTTTTGCAGCGAGCCAATGCGACATCCTTGGATTAACCATGAATCTACTTATCAAACACACTCCATACATCAAGTTAGGCCTGGTCACTGTTAGATACATGAGACTTCCAACCAACTGCTTGAACATGGTTTCATCAACATTCTCTCCATTTTCATCCTTATGTACATTTCGTTCCCGGCACAATTGGATTTTTCACAGCATTGCTTCCTCCATTACAAACCTTGCTAAGACCTCTCGAGCATATCTTCTTTGACAAATAAAAATCCCAGCATCACTCTGTTTCACTTCTACCTCAAGAAAATGCTTCATTTTTCCCAAATCCGACATCTCAAATTCCAGCATTATCGACTTCTTAAACTCATCACAGATAGCTTTATCATTCCCAGTAAATATTATTCTAAAATCCAAAGGCACTTCAGATTCTACTGGCATTAGATTTGTTAAGGGGGAAAAACATTTTTTTTTTTTTTTAAGAGAATGTTAAATTATTCAAACAAAAAAAAGTCTTTCTTACAACAAGTGCATCATTTAGTCTGAAGCTAAAAAGAGACAAGTTTTTAAAACTATTTTACAACCTTATTATCGGCTAGCAATCCATGCAACGTGTGCATTATCGTATCTCGAGTCGGAGTGTCTAATAATCACGATTCTGTTGATCACAGTTGTGTCGATTAGCCTAATTAAGTGTCGTTGCGTTTTTGGGCGTTCCCCATGAATACGCTCATTTCTTTCCCTCCAAATATATGTGATCGTTGTTTGGAAAACGTATTGCAATAGGAATTGATGTATGTACGAGCCTGTCGGATTTGAAATGATAGGGATTATAGAGTCTCAATCAATGCTGAAATTACTATGAAGCAGCTTTTCCGCAAGGTTCCGCCATATTTCCCGTGAATACGTACAAGTGAAAAACAGATGATTTCGAACTTCGATATTATTCGAGCACAAAATACAGTCCGGTGATATACATGGATTCTAAGTTCGGATTCTGTCTCTTGTTGCCAATTTGTTTTGGATGGCTAGCCACGTAGTGAAAGCAAATTTCAGAGTTCTATTTTTGAACCACACCCCTTTTTGACCACTGAACTTTATGATTTTCTTCCTTTATTTGCAGCCACGTTTCTTTCGCACTGAACTTTGACTTGTATTTTCCATTCTTTAGTCGCCAAAGTGGTTTGTCCTCTTCATTTGATCTCCGATTTCTCATTGATTCTATTTCCATCTCGATTTGTTGAAACAATTCTCCTCTTCTCCTCGTACATCGATGAGAATCAAGGATCGTGGAAACCTTCTCATAAGCTTGAATTCCCAAATCGATAGTCCCCCTTGGTCTTGTTAGATCCATCAACGTTCCCAAGTTGCACCAATTATCATACCAAAAGAGCGTAGATGTCCCATTTTTTGTTTCGACCTTGTAGAACTTTCTTGCAAGCTCTCTGTATTTTGTCAACTTTCTCCACATCCAAGACTCTGAATTTACGCAATCCGTATCTTTGATTGACCAGAAGCAACCCTTGCGTATTATATATGACTTGGTCCATTTCACCCATATAGAATTGTTTGTCGAAACCAGTCTCCAAATCAGTTTCAAGCAACAAACCACATTCACCTCTTTTAGTCTTCTAATTCCCAATCCACCTTCATCCTTGTGTCGGCAAACATTACTCCACGATATTTTAGATTTACGTGTGCTCAGCTCTGGACCTGACCACAAGAACGCAGAACAAAAGCTCTCTACTTCATTGATGCAACTCTGAGGAAGACGATATGCACCCAACCAGAAATTTATTATACCCATTATCACCGAACTTATGAGTTGAACTCTTCCCGCATATGACAAGAACCTTGCTGTCCACGTTCCAATTCTGGCTCTAATTGTTTCCAATAGCGGAGCGTAATCCTGCTTGGACATTCTCTTAGTTAGAAGCGGTAGACCAAAGTATCTAACTGGTAAGGTGCCTGTTGCAGATGGAAATCGAGTTTCGATTTGGTCTCTTAACTGCCTTGAAACTCCTCCGAATATATTGTTGATTTTTCATTGTGTTGGATGATCTGGTTGTCACTGCTATGAACTCATCATTGCAGGTGAACATCAATGATATTGAGCAAGCAATTAGCGTTGGCAAAACTGAGGTATGACGCCTCTACATTTTCTTTTTACTCTTTTGATTCTTTAGACAAATCTTACTTTTTTCCTCTGAATCTACCCTTGTGTTGCAGTCCAGATTCAAACAACCTACTCCATTAATGATCAGTAAAAACAAGTTATGCATATTAGATTCATAAACAAATTATAAATATAAATCTTCGTTCCATACACTAAAAGAAAAGCGGGTATTAATAGCACTCCAGGATAGCGGTTTATGTGTGTCTGCTATGGTTAACGTATGTCTGACTTTTTCATAGCGTTTCGTAAATAATAAACGCTATAATATGTTGGACGGCAAAAAATAATATGCTCGTGCTTAATTTCTGGTTCTGCAACACATCCAATTTGTAAATGTCATCATATATTAACTGCGAAAATGAAATTTTCATTTCCGCCTAAGTAAAAATGAAATTGTTCCAAATTAATTTTAAGAAATAATTGATATGAACCAAAAAAAAAATTGGTGAACAAAAATTAAGGTATTCACACAAAAAAAAAAACCTCTTCTGCTCTCCCTTCTCTCTTCTTTCACTCTCGATCCCTTTCACTCTCAGTCTCTATCGCCTTGACGTTATTCCGGTGGTTCATCTCTGTTTCCGGATTCGGAAACCGGGGATGCGTCGTCTTCTTTGGTTCAATGAAATTAGAGAAGCTTTGGGAAAAACTTCACGCGAGATTCTCCTCTGGACTCGTAGAGGCAGCCCGCTTCGTGCACTGCTTGTCATCAGTGTTAGTGGATTTTGATTTGATTTGATTAGTAAATCACATAGATTTGATTTCTCCTCTAGATAATATTGAAATTGGTTTTACTCTGAACATTAGTTTTCAATTTTCCCCATAATATCTTCGATTCATCAAGTTAGTAAACATTTTGTGCCCTAAATCGGTTGTGGTTCTGTAACCACTCATGATGACTCGCAGGAAAAGAAGTTTGATACTTTATTGAATCACATTTGAGTTAAATTTCTTGGGTTCCCTAATTGAAACTCCAAATGTCTTTGATTCGATTCCTGAAGTAAAAGTTAACATTTTGTGCCCTCAATTGTCTTGGTTTTGATGGAAAGTTTGGTACTTTATTGAACCTATTTGACTGAAATTTCTTGTTTGTTGCAGATTGGAACAATAGCTCTACTTACAACAATGCTTAAAATTTGTAAAATTTGAAGAAAAAAAAAACCTTTTGGTTTTCTTTTTGGTGTAGTCAAAAGTGTACAAAGCGTAATGTCCGTCAAGCATACCGTAAGTTATGTTCTGGTTAGTGTTTTGATTCTTTGCTTTTATTATCCTACCTTCTGGTAAAGACGAAGAATGATAATAGCATCTTGTTTTTGTATGAAACTGATACAGGTTGTGCCAAGGAGCAAAATGTGTGTGCAAAGTGTTGTTCCCGTGTTGATCAAATCATTGGAAGGTAATTGAATCTTGAAGAAGAAAGTCTTTTTTTTTGCTTCTGCTAGATACTGCATTTCCTTAATTAGCGAATTTGGTAGCTGAGCTTTTAAGCTAATGTAGAGGCAATTGTTCATTAGACAAATTACGGTCAAGTATTGAGAACCGGTTCAAAGTGTGGAACTCTTATTTCCCTAATAAAGAAAACAGAGTTTTGGGAGAGCATTGAGCGAAGTGACTGTACTGTTAAGAGCCAAATTCAGAAGCTACATGCTAGCGCTTGTGGAGAAACTTGCAGAGAATGTCGGTAGAGAAATTGCAGAGAATGTCGGTAACTCTTTTCTGATTTTATTTTTCCTCTGAGATTTCTGTCTTGCGTTTGCCAGATCCTTGAGAAGAATCTATCTTATGTGACAGACAAGGATACAAAGCCACATGAGGATGAAGAACATCATCCACGACTTAAGGGAAACAACAGAAGAATCAGATGTTAGAAACAAAATGCAGAGTTTGAAATATTTGCTAGAAAAGACCATCGATCACCTGCAATGTGTTTTGTCACTCGATGTGTTTGTCTTAATATGCAGAGGAATCTGGGACAGAATGGGACATGTCAGGAAGGAAAACCACATTGCAAACCTTTTTTCTTTGTTCTGTATAATCATTACCTTCACTGTTCTTATTCTGTTTTTCTTCTTTTTTTAGAAGGATGTGCTTCGTCTTTTGGAAGACAGGAACGATAATGTGATTTGGCACAAAGGCCCGAGGATCGGAGTTTCAGTAAAAAACTCATTCTTTTGGACTCTCAACTCTTTTATCACCCCAAAACAAACAAATGTCTCTGTTTCATTCTTATATTGCTATTGTTATCAGGTTTTAGACGAGATATTTGTGACTCAAATGAAAAGCTTGCTGGAGAAGTCGCTAAAGGAAGGGAATTTGGAGACACCGAGATCGATGGTGGAGCTTCGGTCTGTGATCATGGCTTAAGCTTCTAAGCACTTGAATCTTTGTTTTTTTTTTTTTGTCATCATTTGAATCTTTGTAAAAACGTATTTTGTTTTCATGATTTTAATTCATGGTTTTAATTCTATAAGTCATTGCTATACAAAATAAATAAATATAAAAAGTTCGTCTATAGTTTAGTATCATCACACAACTTTTGTTATATGGTTTTAATTCTATAAGACAAGTTATTTTTTAAAATGTCATTGCTATACAAAATAAATAAATATAAAAAGTTAAAAATATACAGCACATAATTTAAAATACAAAATAAAATAGAAGAATTCTTGAGTTTGATTTAGTGTATAGGGTTTAGGATTTGATTTAGTGTATAGGGTTTAAGATTTAAAATATAATTTCCTTGTAATTTCCGAATTAACTCTGAATTAAAAATGATTCTTGAGTTTGATTTTTCTATTTCTTAATTAAAAATACAACAAATTATTACAAATACAAAATTAAAAAAAAAGTTAGTGAATCTTTGATTTAGGGTTTAGGACATACGGTTTGATTTAAGTGTATATGGTTAATGGTTTGGTTTTGATTTAGAGTTTAGGGTATATGATATAATTTTTTGTATATAATGTTTTACAGAAATAATTAAAATATATAATGTTTTACAAAAATAATTAAAATTAGAGTTAAGTCTTGCTTTAGGGTTTAGGGCATTGTATAGTTTTGGTTACGTTGGTTTAGGGTTTAAGTTATGTTTCCAATTAACAAATAAAAATGATTAGAAAAGAAAGTCAAATGATCGCAAATGATTGCAAAATCATTACAAAATGATTAGAAACTTACAAACCCTACAAATTCATGATAAGTTACTAACCCTTTCATCTATAGTTTAGTATAGTATCATACAACATCTCTTATATAGTTTTTGTTTTAATTTTTTTTTCTAAACTACAAAATTATATATTATTAACAAGATAATTAACTTAACAGAACCTCATTGATATAATTTTTTTTAAATTAATAACGATAAACATTTTACAATGTCTTGTATTTAGGGTATAAAAAAATAATTAAGCCTTCAGAAAACAATAGCCAATGAGAAAATATCATTCGGATCGCTTAGCTGGCGCAATCTAAAATATCATTCCTGCCTCTCTAGGGTTTTTCCTCTCCTTCACCCTCATCATTTCGCCTCTCTCTCTCTCTCTCTTTCTCTCTCTCTCGGAATGCTCATCAGAAATTATATCCTTTTTGTTTCCTTGATGTGTTTTCTCCTCTAATCTCCGGTGTGAGAGAAGGGCAAAACAAAGATCGGCGGCGACTCCTCTCCCATCGTCCGAGCAACCGTCGTCCAGGCTTCTACCGTCTTCTACGATACTCCCGCCACGCTAGGTTCCCCTTTCGATTCTCACCGTTTCTCTTTTCTTTTTGTAGTTTTGGTTCACTTGGTTGATTGATGCGATGAGAATCATCCCCGGATTTGCAGATAAAGCAGAGAGGTTGCTTGACGAGGCGGCGGACCTTGGGTCCCAGCTCGTGGTGTTCCTGGAGGCGTTTATCTGCAAATATGGTTTGATAAGGATGATCCAGTTGCTGATGGTTGGACGAGGCGTCTTATTGAGAAAAAGAAGTCAATATGGTTTGAAAAGCTTTACAACCAAGATATGGCTACCCGAGCAATTGAGGCAATTGCAGGTACGAAGAATGAGATTGTGGCTCGAAAGACTATGGGTCGAAAGAATGTGGCTCGAGTCAGATCTCTGGAAGCAAATGTGAACTTTTCAAGATCACAAGGGGATTAAAGAGATGAAAAACAAAAAGATCAACACAAAGAGATCAACTACGTATAACTACCGGTGGCGGTGAAGATGAGGGACTCGTGACAAGTATTGAAGATGATGCAAGTAAGGGAAAAGGTGACGGTGAAGATAAAAAGTCTGAGATGGAAAAGGCAATTGAAGATGATCCAAGTGACAAGGATGCAAAGAAAAAAAAAAGAAAAGAACAAGGAGGAGAACCAAGTAAGAAGACAAATGAGGGAATGAAGAAGAAGAAGGTGGCTAAGACTGGGACTGTGAGGAGTCCTATTATGAAGAAAGCTTAAGTATTTCTATTTCCTTGCATTGTTTTGGTTTGTGTGAACATGGCTTGATATTTTTATCTAGGTACAACTGTGTCATTTTGTTTAACTAGGTATAACTGTGTTGGTTTGAACAACTAGGTACAACTTAATGGTTTGTTAAACTTGGTATTTCAATTACTACTCTATTGGGTTGTTAACAATTGTGTTCTTATAATAAGTAGTTTTTAAGATATCATTACAAAAAGTACAAATCAAGTTGTACCATTACGAAAACAAGTTGTACTTAGTTATACAAATCAAGTTGTACTATTACGAAAACAAGTTGTACTTAGTTATACAAATCAAGTTGTATCATTATGAAAACAAGTTGTTCTAAGTTATACAAATCAAGTTGTACCATTACGAAAACAAGTTGTACTTAGTTATACATATCAAGTTGTACCATTACGAAAACAAGTTGTTCTAAGTTATACATATCAAGTTGTACCATTACGAAAGCAAGTTGTACTTCTCTTCTCACAGAAATCCCATAAATCACTTTATGGAGAGAACTTATCAATTTTGGAGGAGACTAGAATCGCGAATTGGATTTGTCCAATTTTGTTTGGTTTTAGGTATCATAAAAGAAAACTGAAAATTGAGTTGGTTATAGGGGGAAAACGAAAAAACTTGAATTTTGGGTTAAAAACAAATAAAAATAAAATGGGCGTACACGTGATTCACATTGCACTGTCAAAATTGTCAAAGTTTTCTTTTTTTTGTTTTTTATCACAAGTCAAAGTTGTCCTTAGTTAAAAGTTGTACTCTAATACATATATCAAGTTGTACTTTTGGCAATTTTGAGTTGTAATTAGTTATACCTTCGTTTACACTAAATATTTGGTTGTACTTAGTTGTACAAATCAGAGATCATCAAAGAAACACGTAGTTGTACCATTACAATTAGCAGTTGTACTTAGTTGTACAAAACATAGATCATCAAAGAAACACGTAGTTGTACCATTACGATTTTCAGTTGTACTTAGTTGTACAAAACAGAGAGCATCAAAGAAACACGTAGTTGTACCATTACGATTATCAGTTGTACTTAGTTGTACAAAACAGAGAGCATCAAAGAAACACTTAGTTATCATTCGCTACTATCATCCGCCAAATAGCTATACAAGGGTCCTCACACGGTCCTTTTTTCCTTCGTCCATGTTCTCCAGTTGATGGAAATCTTGTTACTTGAGTTCTCCCCTTTCTTTTGATATACTCTGAAGGTAAGGCAAACAAAGCTAGTATGTCGTCGGGAACATTCCAATGAGACTTATGGGGAACTGGATAAATCGTCCTGCAATATGCCAATGACCATTGCTCCATCCAGTAGTATTTAGAGCACAAATCATGTATCTGGATAGAAAGTAAGAAAATTTGCAAAAGTCAATTAAAAATAGTTGTACCAGTTACACTTAGTTGTACCACGAAAGAATGTGAGATAAATTTGCAAATTTACCTGGATTTGTGTCTCTGCGGGAGCGGTTGCAGATGCTATTGCATGGACACAAGGAAATTTGTCTATATCAAAATTCTTGCAACTGCAAGTGAACCTTCTTAAATCAACCAAGTAAATATTGCCATCGTGTCCAATTACATTGTATTCGAGCGTCAAACTATTTAGCTCAATTACCTTTAACAGCTTCGCTTCCTTACATCTTTCGTGCATTATCATCTCCACACGAGGCACCAGTTTTTGTGCCTTTGATGTTTCTGCGACCACCTTCCTATATTTGTTAAACCATTCACTCACTTTCCCAACAATTGCATCAATCATTGGTAATAAGGAGTACTTTATTGCTTCTCTGAAAACACCATTGATGGATTCAACACAATTGGTGGTGTCTATGTTGTATCTTTCTCCTAGAAAATAACATCTTGCCCATTTTCCCACTTCAACACTTGTATCCAGATACGCGCCTGCAGCATGATACATTTTCCTAAAAGATCCATAAAGTTTTAAGAACTCAACCTCTGTATAAGCCTTAGGGCATTCCAAGAACTTATTTGCAACTGTTTTTTTGTGGACGTGAGAAATGCTTCTTTTCACATTTTGAGCCAAGTGGAATACGCAATACCCTTGCTGAGACAATGGGTATACCTCACGTATTGACTTGATGAGGCTTTGGTTTCAATCAGAAAAAACACCATTCCAGGAACATTCGGTACAACTGATTTCAACTTATTGAAAAACCAACTCCAACTTGCATCTTTCTCACCATCAACAACACCAAAAGCAATTGGATAATGGTGACAATCAGGATCCTGAGCTGTAGCAATAAGTACACCACCATGTACAGTTTTAAGGTGGGTTCCATCCACAACGATCACTTTTCTCATGGCTTAGAAGCCTTCAATGCAAGCTCCCAACGCGAAGAATAGATACTTAAACATGTGTCCCTCATCCACTTCCACATGTGTAATTGTACCAGGATTCATCTTTTGTAGCATGTACATATAAGAATACAACATGTTGAAACTTTCTTCTGGACTACCCCAAACATCACTAGCAGCTTTTTTTCTCTCTCAATGCAGTAGAGTATGACACTTTAACACTAAGTTTTCCTTGAACCATACCGATGATAGTTTTTGGAGCTGGGGTGTCAAATAAACCTGGATAAACGTCATGCAGAACAGATGCAACCAAACCTGGTGTGCCTCTCCTATTACTTCTACTTGTACTCGTAGTTTCCCAAGAGCATGTATGCATCTTGTTATAAGTCCTAACAGAGAAGTAATCAGAATTCACAGTCTTTGCAGCCCGTAAAGACCACTTGCAACCGTTTTTTCTATCACGACATTTTACCACGTACAACTTGGTATCCGACTTGATTATGTCAAACTCAAAACAAATCTGATGTGAACCCTTTTCAACTAAATGTTGTACTTCCGTCTTACTTCAAACTCTTGACCTACAGCCACATCAATACTATCTTCCCATTCATGACGTAGAAACTCATCAGAGTTATCCATGTTAGGTGCAGCCTCAATGTCTTCACACATACCAACATTTTCATCATATATATGCAACATAGTCCACCATCTCATTTTCTTTTGGTGGCTCCCTTGAGTAAAGAGTCATGATGCCATCATTATCTATAGCCTTCACTTCATTACTTACAACAACTGAGCTTCCTCGATCCTCTCTTAAAACTTGCTCAAACCCCTGATTTTGCTCACACACCTGATTTTGCTCGACATTTTTGATGAGCTCCACATGCAAAACACTTCTACATCCAGCTTTATTTACTTCTGCTAAATAACACAAAACATCTTCATCATCCAAGATATATGATGGTTTTTTAGGAACATGAAATGTAACTAATTTTCACTTTTGTCGTAGCTTCTTCTATCCTAATCTTTCTGCATAATTTATCTACCAATTCAGCATAAGTGACCTTCTCAATAGATGTCTTCATCATTAAAGTGTAAGCTCTTTCTTCTCTTGAAATCCAACGTACTTGATTTCCTTTCTTTGAATAACATCCCCCATACTCAAAACGTATGATTGCGGAATGGTTATTATCCATTGTAACCTGAAAAGGAGAAAAGAAAATAACATTACTACACATTTACATTAGCTGTCAAATCTTCTAAGAAATATCTGTTCTCACAGTTGTACCAGTTATCCCAGTTCTCCCAAATATCTCAGTTGTACCAGTTATCCCCAGTTTTACTAGTTATCCCAGTTGTACCAGTTAACTCAGTTGTACCAGTTATCCCAGTTATTCCAATTGTTCCAGTTATCCCAATTGTTCTAGGTCTACAAATCGTTCACTGCAAATCTCATTTCTAATTTCGGATTTTCCAAAAATTCAACCAATACAACTTTCAAATATTGTGATCGTTCACTGCAAATCCCAGTTCTAATTTTGCAAATCGTTCATTGCAAAACACAACAAACATTCAAAAATAACAAATTTCAAATATCTACAATTCTACAATTAATTGAATCATCAATGGTGGAGGTGGAGAAGCTACAACAATATAGAACACAACAATTACTTTCTTGAGCTTCAATCTGGTCGGAATGGATTCAACAAATAAGAAATCTGAGGAGAAAGAAGAAGAAGCCAATAAACTGTGGGGAAGGAGAAGAAGCGAAGAAGCTGTTGTAATTATATTTTTTATGTTTTTTTGTTTTTAATTAAACTCAATTATCAAATTTCAATTTAATAAAATAATTAAATTAAATAAGGGCAAAAATGGAAATGCACATTTTTGTAAAAGATGGAGGGTATCTAGACTCATGGAAGGTAGCGAAGCTATTTTTCCCTTCATTAAGGGTACACTAGCATTTTGTCCAAAAAAAGATCAATTTCACAAGTTTAATTACCAATGTTGTATGAATTTATATTTTATTTATGTAGTTTTACTTTGTAATTTGTATTATGTATCATGTTGCATATAAAATATAATAAAATATGGCTATTTCTTTTTAATATCTTTTTTAATTTTTGGTCGAATTTCTTTTCAATATGTCATCCAAATAAACAATAAATATTAATTTAAAATATAATTTTTAGAAGAACAATTATGGGAACAAATTGCAGAAATCTTTACATATATCGATTGCTATAGTAAAATTAGGGAAATGCTATGAATAAAAATATTCAATAACGAAAAACAATTGCTATTGTACAATATACTATTGCATCGAAAACACCGCTATATTAGATGAAGACACGATAGCAATGCCAAAAACCGATATCTAAAGTGTCGGACCTATTATCGCGTGCGATGATAGAGCGCTTTCTACAACACTATGGTACGTTAAATAGCGTTTTTCGTGCGATGCATAAGGCTAATATTCTTGTAGTGATAAACCCCTTTCGATTTCGGCCAATTTTGAAGGAGATCAGCAAGAGGGAATCAACATACTCTCTGCATTCTTCCGTTTCCATTCTCCGTCGACGGAGGCAAAAAACTTTCTATCTACTGCTGCGAGAAGCCTCGTTGTCCCGGAATCCTTTTCCGGCAACCTATCAAAGGGTCTCCGACCTGGCCGGCGTGTGTACAAAGTGGGCATGGCCCAAGATCCCCTTAATGGGCTTTACTTTAACTATAGAAATTCCAGCCCTTCAAAGCCCTTACCAATCGCTGAGTTTACCGGTTCTATTGCCGGGAATGTTCTGGCTATCCCCGTGTTGGGTATGTCTAGCCCATTCTCACCAATTTTCTCATCACCTTTTCTCAGTTTCGGAGAGAACCTACCATCAACCTTCTCTTTTATAGAGAACGTCTTTAAACGCTCAGACTTGGAGACATCACGAGCTAAAAGTTTCGTTCGCTCGTCTATAATGGCAGAAAAACTAACTTTTTTGAAAGAGCTTCCGGTTGTTATATACGATTGTAACTTTTTATCTTATCTTTATCATGCTTTTTATCTCAATTAGTGTATCAAGTTCGAACATTTGAGAAGTAGACTCTTTAACAACGAGTTTCAGGTTTTTTAGGTTGTAACCGCGGTTTAAGAATAATACAAATATGTTTGTCTTAAGAAAAACCATTAATATTGTTGGGAAAACGGCATATTCTTCTATGAAGTATTCATCTTCTGATTATTTATACAAGAGGTATCGACCCAAAAAACCGTATAAACTACCTAAATTTTTGAATTTACGACATGAACTTGTGAAATGTGGTCAATTTCACCAAAACCGTAAATGGTGTGAGCTTCTCAGTCAATAGTTACTAACGTGGCTGACAGGTGGAACACCGGTTTTGTCTGGTTTGAAATTTGGTCAAACGATTTTTAAAAAAATTTTGGTCTTAATTTCACGATTCAAAAATTACAAAACGACGTCATTGTAAATTGGGAAAAAAAATATTCAAATTAGGGTTCTTAGTTTTCTCCTTTCTCGGGTTTGAGAGATAGAGAGGAAGAAGTCGACTCAAGTATGGGTGACAATGGAAGAGGGATTCCGAGCCACTATTAATGTGGGGAACGTGCGAGATTTCTCACATCACGAACCGTGACTAACCCAGGAAGGCTATTTCATGCTTGTCGATATGGAGATGAGGTAATGATTTCTCACATCACGAACGTGTAATGGGTTTTTCTTACCTCTTTTGCTTTGCCTCATTCCTCCCTTTGATCACTTGTTGTGTATCGACATTAGATTCCCCAATAGAGTTTGAATAGACCAAAAAACTGTTACACGGTTTTATTATTCCCACAATTGTTTTGGACTGGTTTGGTTCGCGATTTTGATTTCGGAATTGTGGTGTATGTGTTCTTGTGTTTCACTGGAGATATTGCATTTGTTTATGTGCTTCATGATCCTGACACTACAAGAAAACATGTGTATTACAACGGACACATTCAATGTAAAACATGCTTTGGGACGGATTAGCGACGATTGACAAATCATCGTAAACTGATCGTCGTTATTCCATAATCGTCGTAAATACGTCGGAAAAACTGTGACGAATACGAATCGTCGTCAATTTGTCGTAAAATCGATGTAAATTTACAACGACATTACGACCAAAACCAGCTCGTTGGTATATGGTTGCAAAATTACATCGAATTTACATCGTTATTACATCGAATAATAGATTTTTTGTATCGGGAAATTTGTTGGTAAATCGTCGTAATAGATTCGACGGTAAATCGATGTAAAATGAAATCGATGTAAATTCGTCATAACTTGTAGATCGATGTAAAATCGATGTAAATGCTAGGTCGATGTAATTTTGATGTTATGTATAAATTATATAATTAATAAAATTATAATTATAAAATAATAAAAAATTATAATTAATAAATTATATAATTAATAACATTATAATTATAAATTAAAATTGAATAAAATTTTTGAAATATAAAATAAAATTTGAAATACAAATAATAAAACTATAATTCGAAATATTAAATATAATCTCCTAGGTTAATATCAAAGTTCTGGAAAAGCTCCGCGTCCGAAGCTATTGCGGTTCTCCGCTCCAATTCCGTCCGCTGATCCGCATCCGGCTACTCATCCCCCTGGCCCGATGTTGATGTACCCGTTTGACGCTGCCTCATTGTGGTCACCAAAATGGGGTTACTCGCGGCAAGAATATCGAATAGAGCGTTCTATCTTTGGATCTTCTCATCGTATACCACTTGCTTCGTCCGCAAAGTACTGATCTCGGAGTGGGCGGCGTTTAACTCGTTCTGCAACATAACCGAATCCTCGAAAGAATGACATGAGGAAGACGAGGCGACAACATTATCTCGGATTGATCTTATCCCTAAAATTATGCCCTTTTTCTTCGGGGCAACCTTAAAAAACTAAACCTTAAATTTAATAAATTTGATATAAAATAATTCCGTAATAATATAATTTAATTCTTAATTATTACCTCTTCGTATATCTTGTCCATCTCGGTTGTGGTCAGAGTCGCTGTAGATTGGACCGAGCTACCGCCATGTGATAGCTGCTGAGAGAGCTGAGTTTGATGTTCGGCGATCTTTGCCATATCGTCATTGTAGACCTTCTCCGCCCAAGCATCCACAAAAGAACCATCTTTCTTTTTGTGAGTTTCCTAAAAAACTCTTGTCATTGGAGGAAGTTCGCCTCTGTTTGCCTAACAAAATGACATTCCAAACAAAATTAAACGGTTAATGGTTAATTTTAATTAATAACAAAATCACAAAAATAGAAATTAACCGAAAAAATCATACCATTTGAAGGCGCCTTCCCGCAAAAGACGTTTGACCCGAAGTATGTGGCGTAACCACCGGAAGATCGTCTAGACCGACAATGTTCCGAGAAGTCGAACACTTAGCGACCACTTCCTGCGAATGCGGATCTGTCCAGTAGGTCTTCAAGTCGTTATAAACTTCGGAAGACACGTATAGGGGCCTCGCCTTATCGCCATCAACCTCCCACTTCCTCTTCCAATCGGAGACGGTATTATTGAGCCAAAATTTTGCCTTCTCTTTAAACTGCGTCTTCACTGTTTCGTTGATCGCAAGGTCTCAGTGCCATTTTTGCTATAAAAAAACTCCAATAAAATTAGAAACGATTAGAAATAGATATAATTAGTTAAATAAAAATAATTAATTCTCAAAAAAAAAATTACCGCGAAACATTTGAACCACGTGTCGATAACGTCGTTCGGAACCGCATACCAATTGTGGTGAGGCTCCATGAAATAACTTTTAATAGTGTCAGACACACTCCGTCCGACTTTGGTATCGAGACCAAACCTGAGAAATAAAACTATAATTATTAGTACATAAAATAAAATTAGTTACAAAAAAAAATTAATAATTTTGAATTTACGTACCAAAAATTTCCCGCCGGCCGTTGCAGATCTAACCGGGGTAAACCAGAACGACCCGGCTTCTGCAAAAAATGTTCAACCGTGTATTGCGCTTATAGCAATGGGGTTCGAGGTGTTGGTGCTGGTGCAGGTGGAGGTGGCGGCGGTGGTGCGGACTGAGTCCCCGCAGAATCCGGAACCGCGGTAGGTGTGGCAAAAGATGACGGGACCGCCGAATTAGCACTCGGTCTCGACTCGCCATGGTCACTCATAAACTGAATATAATGAGTGGCGCCATATATATCTAAAAAGAAATTATATAAAATTAATTAATAACAAGGTTAATGAATATAAAAAATATAATCCAATAATCACAAATCCTATCATAAATATTAATAACAAGATTAATTATAGTATCATTATAGGGTTTTTTTTTTTTTTTTTTTTTTTTTTTTTTTTTGGAAGTACTTAATAAAATACAGAGTCTACTAGAATATACAAAAGTAAAAACTATAGTATCATTATAGGGTTTTTTTTTTTTTTTTATTCGAACGGGTCTTGGCCTAACGGACCATCAAAGGGGTCGGAGTCTGGCATATCTTCATCCTCGTCGGAGGACTCCATTTGTTGAGCGAGTGTAGCGAGTAAGAGTTTGAGGGCGTCTTTCTTGGGTTCTGGTTTTTTTTTTCTCGAACCAGATGAGCTGGCTGAAAGATTTGGGCTAACTGGTGTTGGAATAGGTTCGCTTGTTTTTTCTTCCGGGAGAGTCGTTTGCTGGGTTTGGTTTTGTTGGGAAATGGATATAGATCTGGATATGGTTTGGATAGTGTTTTTGAGTTCTTTGTTTAGGTCAAGGTATTTCTGGATATTTGTGAGGGAACAACGGTCAAGGTTGTACTTATCCCACCACTTGATACGGTGCTCTCGCACTAGGGAGTATGGCATATTTTTGAGTTCTAGGGTAAGGTTAAAATGCCATGAACATATCCAAGGAATGCCCATGTCAATATGAAAGTTGATAACGGTCAACGGACCAGTAGGGTTGTGAGAGGTTTTTTTGGTAAAGTAGGGTAAAGAGGCCTTGATAATTTCTGGAGGGTAGATGTGGGTAGAGGGGCCTAGCCAATACCACCATTCGGCGAACCAGCCGAGTAAGTTTCTCGTACACTTGTTATCAAAGGAAATGAACCACGAATGGTCAAATGATCTTAGATAAAAAGTGCGGAAGAATGCGTTGGTATAGTCAACGTAAGAGTATCCTTGCATATGGTAGCCCGGAGTAGAGAATGGTCTTATGGTATGGTGGTGAGTAAAGCCTAGGTCTTGGAGAGAGCAAATACGTAGTATTTTGCAGGTTGAGTAGGATATAAGGTTTGGGTTATTGGTGTCTTGATAATGAGTAATTTCCATCGACTTAGAGTCTACTAGAATATACTCATAAAAGGTCCGATTTTTGGTAAGGTTGTCTGTTAGCCAGAGGCTGTCTTCGTAGAATACACGGTTGGTGAAATTGGTCAGTTCTTTGAGTTTTATGGGTTGGGTAAATTGGGTAGTCATAAGGTGTTGTTTATGTGGTTTAACATAGTAGGTTGATTTGTTTGTAGTAGGGGTTGAAACGACCACACTTTTTTTTTTTTTTTTTTAAACGGAAATAAATAATACAACAACCATAATAACACGAAACTAGTGTTAACAGTTCTACAACAGCGAAAGCAATAATAACAACAATTAAAAACCCCGGGTCCTAATCATCCCCTCTTCACTGCCTCGATTCCACGATCACGCCTTATCTTTACCTTAGATCGGACGGATCGAGCTCTAGAAGACCTTCCGTCTCACGCCAAAACCAACGCTCCTCCAATCTCCTCTTCGAGCTTCTCCCCAAGCTCAATCTCTCTTGATCTCGCAAGATCCAAGCTCTACCCAAGCTCTTCCTTTTCTCTCTCTCTCTCTCTCTCTCTCACGCCCAACTCTCGTTTTAACTGAAACGATCGTTCTCCGCAAGAAGAGAAGAGGAAGAAGATATAAGGAAACATTCCCGCACGGTATCGATCGATACAGGGTGGTATCGATCGATGCACCCGAACTGGTATCGACCGATACTCACCTAGTATCGATCGATACTACCCCGGAACATACCCGAATTAATTATTTCACCCCAATAATCAATTCTTCCGGAACGCGGGCGTTACAAGGGTTTTGAGGCTAGTGGTCAGTACGGCGACTGCTTTTGAGTAAGACAAGGGTGGGAATTCGGCGAGGGCCGAGTATGAGTTTTGGGTGGATAAAGGTTTTCCTTGTAAGTGGGGTTGGTGTTTGATATAGTCCGATGCCGTCATCGGTTTTTTGCTTTTTGAGTCAGTCATCTTGAATATTTTGTTGAATAGCTGTATTTTTTCCCTGTAAATATTCCCTTGTTAGAAAATCGGGTAAAGAATTATTTTCGCCCTTAATATATTGTATATCGAAATCAAAAGCTGATAAAATTGTTTGCCATCTGTCAAAAATTTGTTTAGAAACTAAATTTTTGACATCTTTTTGTAAAATTTCTTTAGCTGATTTGCAATCAACGCGTAAAAGAAATTTTTTGTTTATCAAATCATCTTGAAATTTTGAAATGCAATTTACTATAGAGAGGACTTCTTTCTTGACGGTTGAATATTGTTGTTGAGGTCCTAACCAGATACCTGAGTGGAATCTAACTATTGACTCGTGGTTGGACTCGATAAGTTTCTGTTTTAAGATTCCTCCGTAACCTAATTCCGAAGCGTCCGTTTCCACTATTATCGCCGCTTCAGGGTTTGGTAAAGTTAGACACGGAAGGGTTTTGACTTTTTCCTTAATATTTTGGACTAGACGGGTATGTTGGCTGGTCCATGGTTTGGGATTTTTTTGAAGTCGTTGGAATAAAGGTTGTATGGTTTGCCTAAGGTTTGGTAGGAAGTCTGAGACATAATTTAAACATCCTAAAAACCTTTGTAATTGTGTTTTTTCTCTTAATTCGTCAGGGAATTTTTCTGCGAATTCTATAGATCGTGATATGGGTGTAATTGTTCCTTGATACATATTATGTCCTAGAAATCTAATTTTTGTTTGGAATATGGATATCTTTTTTTTTGATAAAACTAAACCATGTTTTTTTACTATTGTAATAAATGTTTTTAAATGGCTAATATGTTGATCAATAGAGTTGGAGTAGATTAATACATCATCTATGTAGACGATCATGAATTTTGAATAGTTATTGAATATATCGTTCATTATGTGCTGAAATTCAGATGGTGCATTTTTAAGTCCGAAAGGCATTACATTCCATTCGTAATGTCCGAATGGTACTGTGAATGCTGTTTTGTATTTATCGTTTTCTGTAATTTTTATTTGCCAAAATCCGCTTTTTAGATCGAATTTTGAATAAATTTTTGCTTCATATAATCGTTTTAGTAAATCTCTTTTATTTGGTATTAGATATCTAATCCATTGTAGAACGTTATTTAGGGGCTTGTAATTGATTACTAATCGTGGTACTCCTCTCTCTTTTTCAGCTTGGTTATTCACATAGAAGGCTGAACAACTCCAAGGAGATTTAGAGGACCGTATCAGTTTTTTGTTTAATAGATCTTTTATTTCCTTTTGACAATGTTCCATTATTTCTTTATTCATTTGTATAGGTCGTGCCTTGGTTGATATATTTTTTTCATTAAATTCTTTAATATACGGTCATTCGACCGTATGTTGTTTTCTTTCCCAAAAGGCATTTGGTAATTCTGAGCATACTTGGTTGACTAGGTCGTTTTCTATGGATTTAATTTTGTCGATTATGTAAGGTGTTTTTAGTTGTTCTTCTATTTTGATATAAGATATTTCGTTTTGTAAATGTTGAATATGGTTTTGCTTTCCTTTAATTAGGTTAATTGTTTTTGCTATAGTGTTTTGTTGTAGGTTTAAAATTTCTTTAGTTTTTATCGGGGATAGAAAATCAAATGCTAGTTTTGTTCCAACTACTTTGGTGATAATTCCTTCTTTTGTTACTTTAAATGGGTAGATTTGCGTAAAGAAGGGTGTTCCTAAAATTACTTATTGGGTGAGATTTTTTACTAAAATAAATTGATTTTTAAAACAATATCCTTGGTTACATATTTTTGCGCAAGGTAATTTGTATTGTACTTTTAAACTACTTCCGTTTGCTCCGCTTAGGCGTTCAGTAGTTTTTTCATAATATTTAGTTGGTATAATTCCTTCGCGGATGCAGTTATAATCTGCTCCGGTGTCCATTAGTGCTATTATTTGTATTTTAAAATCATGACCTACGTGTAACGAAATGGTGGTATACCATTTTTGATAATTAATGCTATTAATTATTTGAATGTATTCATTATTTTCTTGGTTCCTATTTTCACTTTCTGTATCTTGAGTACTTGAGGGTGCTTCATTATTATTTTTAGATTCTATGAGTGATAATCGTGCATCCGTTTGCAATTGCTTTAAATTTTGTTGATTAATTGCTAATTGTAATTCCTTGATTTGGGATTTTATTTGTTTAACTTCATTTAGTTCTCCTGTGGTTACTTGTTTGAATAAACTTTGGGTTGGATATTTTTCAAATATTTTATTTAAACTAAATGGTTGTGGTGATGATAATTGATTTTCTCGACTTATAATTTCTTTTAATTTTAACAGATATTCTTTTTTGATATCTGGATCATCGATTTTATCTATTATATCTAATAAAAATTGTTTGTCACTATCTTTAGTTATAACATTGATTAGTTTGCAATTGCATAAATTGTCCGATAATTCTTGCGATTCTGTTGATGAATCGTTTGAGTTTTCTATTTCATTTATTGAATGTTCACTGCTACTATTTTCTTCTGATTCGGAGTCAGATATTAGTAATTTGCTTAATTTTTCTTGAATGTCTGGTTGATCTTGAAATATTTCATTGATTTTCTTTTTCATTTTACATTCAGTTGATCTGTGTCCAGGACGTTTGCAGTTCCAACAGATGGTTTTATGTTTATTAAACGATTTAGATTTATTATTGTTTTTTGAATAATAATTATTAGTTAGTTTTTTGCAATTTTTATAATTTTGATATTGTTTATTGTTATTATTATAGTTATGATTGTTATTATTATAACTGTGATTGTTATTATTATATCTATGTATTTTTCTTTGTTTATAATTTATTTGCTTAATTCTTGATGGTGGATTAGGTCTATTATAGCCGTATTGTTCGCAGAATGAACCCATGGTTATTCTAAATTTGAATTTATCGTTGCGTTTTTTATCTTTATGTTCTTGACATATTGCTAATCCTTCTTTTTTAACAAATGCAAATAATTGACCATATGTGGTTGTATTCCAATTGATAGGTTGTCCTCCTGAATAATCTTTTAATTTATTGATTATTTTTTCTGCTAAGAAAGATGGTAGTCCTGCGATAAACCGTTCTTTCCAAAAGGGTTGATTACAATCTTGTCTTTGATATATGTTTGTAATAAAAATGTCTTTATACCATTTAAAATCGCCTAGTGTCGGGCATCTTAGATTTGTTAATATAATTTTTTTGCTTTCTAATTCTTCATTTGGGTTACCAACAAAATGCATTGTTAAAGTATGTATTAATACTTTTACAGCGTTTTGATGTTCGACCTCTTCGTAGAGGCCATCATCGCCTTCTATTCGTTTTATTTCAACATGATTAATTATTGAATCTTGTATTGTAATATCCAGTGAATTATCCCACCAATATTTTAATGCTCCATTAAATCCGGATATTAATAATACACATGCTTGTTTATCAGTATTATTTCTAGCTTTATAGGCTATAGAGGTCATTCCCATTTCTTGAAATAGATTCATTATTTCATATTCTGATCTTCCATCAATATTCCAACTTTATTTAAATTTTTTTAAAAGTTCTAATGTATCCAATCAAAATTTAACACTTTTAAACTCTTAGGATTCTAATAAAAAGTCACATAGTCTAGCTTCGTTTTTGATGTTCATGCATTGGTTATTGTTTTTAAAACCAAAAAATAAGCTTTTACTCTTTTTTAGATCACTACTCATTATTTTAAAGTCAAATTCTTAACAATATATTTTTTTAAAATATTTGAAGAACCTAAAGTTAAAGTCCCTACTAATCACCTCTCTATCAGACTGAGGAACTTCCAACTGAAAATAATTGTAGGTGTGATACATCAGCAAAAAATATTAAATCAAGCTCAAACCAATCGTTCAGACATTTACCCGTATGGTGAATATATATTAGAACCGTTCAAAATATCAATTTAACTATCGCCATCTGTCTCTTGCTTATACTTAAACTCCATCTTATCGGTTTTTCATTTGTAATCTCATATATAAATCGATCCTTTATAGCAATCTTTACTGTTTTTTTTGTACGACACTTTGACAATTTTTACTCTATTTAATTTTTTTAAAAATTATAATTTATCCAATCAAAGTTTCACATTTTTAAAAATTTTAAAATTCTACAATAAAATCACACAGTCTAACTTTGTCTTTATGTTCATGCGATCGTTTATTCTTTAAAAGTCAACAAAATAAAACCTTATATATTTTTTATATCCATTATAATTAACCAAATATTCCTTATATAATCAACAATATCTCTCTCTCCATATTTAAATTGTTCATTTCTGGCTATCGTTAGAGATTTTTTTGTTTTTTTCCCTGAATTGTAATATATTATAAAAGCTCATAAGAACATGGAGATTAGAGTCATACTCCTAAAACAGAATTAAAATAACAGAAAGAAAGCAAATCACAAAGTCTTATTTTACAAACCAAAAAAGAGCTCAAAACCAGAACAACTGCATGAAGATCATAACATCAATCAGGGCATGCTATATCGTACCAGATTTTTCCTTTTCAAAGACCTCTCGTAACCATCGTGGTTCTCCTCTAGCCACATAAGACTCTAGTCGATTATCCGACACCACACTTTTAGCAATCTCAAAATAAGCTCCTTGGTTGCATTTTTGATCTTCAAAACTTATGTCGCAACCAACTTTATTCACTGTAAACTTTAGCAGCCCTGCAATGTTTCCCATGTACGCAGGCCAATCGTTAGAGTTTTCAATGTGAGAGTTTGAAGACTTTTCTTTTATTTTCACTTTGAGACTTTAAAGACTTATTTTATTTTGAAATTATTAAAGTTGTACTTTATCGTATCAACGTTTAAAACTTTAAAACCCTTATAAATTCTACAACAATTTTATATAGTCTAACATCGTCTTTTTATTCATGCGAATGGTTTATTTTTTAATAGGCAACAACAATGATCTTAATTATTTTTATATAGAAAAATAGCTATCCATTATGTTAAAGTCAAACTCTCTACAACATTTTTGTTAAGTATCTTAACAACCTAAAGTTAAAGTTCATACTAATCACTTCTCTATCAGATTTAAGAACTTCCAGTTAAAAATAATTGTAGGAGTGACACATCTGCAAAAGTTTATAAATCAAGCTTTAACTAATCGTTTAGAGTTTTACCCATATGGTGAATATACATTAGAAGCGTTCAAAATCTGAACTCAACTATCGTCATATGTCTCTTGCTTATATTCGGTTTTCTACTTAAACTCCATCTTATCGATTTTTCATTTGTAATCTCATATCTAAATCGTTCCTTTCTAGCTATCTTTATGGTTTTTCTGTACGACATTTTGAAGACTTTTACTTTATTTAAATTTTTAAAAGTTCTAATGTATCCAATCAAAATTTAACACTTTTAAACTCTTAGGATTCTACTAAAAAGTCACATAGTCTAACTTCGTTTTTGATGTTTATACATTGGTTATTTTTTAAAAAACCAACAAAATAAGCTTTTACTCTTTTTAGATCACTACTCATTATTTTAAAGTCAAATTCTCAACAATATATATTTTAAAAATATTTGAAGAACGTAAAGTCAAAGTCCCTACTAATCACCTCTCTATCAGACTGAGGAACTTCCAACTGAAAATAATAGTAGGTGTGATACATCAACAAAAAAAATAATAAATCAAGCTCAAACCAATCGTTCAGACATTTACCTGTATGGTGAATATATATTAGAACCGTTCAAAATATCAACTTAACTATCGTGATCTGTCTCTTGCTTATACTTAAACTCCATCTTATCGGTTTTTCATTTGTAATCTCATATATAAACCGATCCTTTCTAGCAATTTTTACTGTTTTTTGTACGACACTTTGACAACTTTTACTCTATTTAAATTATTTTAAAAAATCTAATTTATCCAATCAGAGTTTAACATTTTTAAAACTTTTAAAATTCTACTAAAAATTCACACAATCTAACTTTGTCTTTATGTTCATGCGATGGTTTATTCTTTAAAAGTCAACAAAATAAAACCTTATATATTTTTTCTATCCATTATAATTAACCAAATATTCTCTATATAATCAACAATATCTCTCTCTCTCTCTCTCTCTCTTGATTTTTCTTCTTCTTTTTTTGTTCTCCCCTTCTTCTTAGAGCTTAGAGCTTCTACAAAGAATCATACACTCTAAGTTGAGACAAAGAGAACTTAGAGCTTCTCCTCTAAAACCAAATGTAGTCAAAGTCTGAATATCCGTAAAATCCTCCAACTTAGAAGTATGGTGCTTGAGTGTAAGAACCTGAAGCAGATATAGAGAAAGTGGGTAACTCTGAGAGATTAAAAATAGCAGCCAACAACTACTTGTAAAAGGGAAAAAATTGATGATGTCGTAACTCTGAGATATTAAATCTAGTATCTCCTGTGTCGAGACTGTTCTCGAAAAGCTCCTTGATAGCCGAGGAGAGGTCCAATATGACTTGTACGTAGCAGATTATGTGACAATGGATTCTTAACTGATAAATTGATGAGAGTAAGAACACAAAAATGTTTAGAAATAATTATTATTAGACTCTCATGAGAATAAAATTACAAGATACATAGACTTATATAGAGATGAAAGCTAGACCTAGTTTCCTAAACTAAGATAAACATAAATGTAAATAATATATTTAGAGATAAAAGGTAAATTTCCTAACTAAGATATTTGCATATATCTGAATCTTCCAGATCCTTCTTGGTGATTTTCATAATCTCAATCGCTTGATTTAGGTCGATCTCATCGATCTCCCAATACCCTCCCGCAAGCTCATATGTGGTAACACGTATGAGATTGGATATGTCTTCAAAATATCAGCGTTATACCCGGCCGTCGGGTCATCATCGTGGTGTTATACCCGGCCATCGGGTCATCTCGGCTATAACACCCAGCCGTTGGGTCATCAACGACGTTTATACCAAGTCGTAGGGTCGAATCGGCTGCAACACCCGGCCGTCGAGTAATCGACGTTATCGTAGGGTTCTTCAACGGCATATACCCGGCCGTCGGCTAAATCAGATGGAAAATACACATCATCGTGTCTCCACCAAAGCATAACCATGTGAGTATATACCATCATTAGCATTAACTCGGTAAAAGCTCACGGTTATAAAAAATGGATAAGATCTGTCTCCAAAAAATAATCTTCGATCAATTCATCATCACCACCATAAAGTGACCATCTTCATCGTGAGAAAATCGTGTGAGTGACCAGCATCCTTCGTATTGTTCTGGTACACACGGTCAGAGCGTAGGTGAGATCATGATTTTGTCTTCATCTTCATAGCATCAAAGCCACGTATCATTGACTTCTTCTCGTACAAGAAAGGACACACAAGAAAATCAATAGTATATGTTTAATTTTCTAAAACAACTCGATTTTTTTTTTTTTAATAATCGCAAAAAATAACGAAACTTTAATCCACATGAATTGGATCAAAGCTCTGATACCATGATAAATTGATGAGAGTAAGAACACAAAAATGTTTAGGAAGAATTATTATTAGACTCTCATGAGAATAAAATTACAAGATACATAGACTTATATAGAGATGAAAGCTAGACCTAGTTTCCTAAACTAAGATAAACATAAATGTAAATAATATATTTAGAGATAAAAAGTAAGTTTCCTAACTAAGATATTTGCATATATCTGAATCTTCCAGATCCTTCTTGGTGATTTTCATAATCTCAATCGCTTGATTTAGGTCGATCTCATCGATCTCCCAATATTAACGAAATTACTCAAAAAATCAAAATGATTTTAAATTTTCAAACAACAATCCATTGTATATGTAAAGCGCTTAACAACAAATTCATGAAGATTTTTACATAGAGTATAGAGTTACTTTTAGACACTTCCTCCCATATCGATAAACTCCCGTCTTCACAAATGTAGGCAACCACATCGTTGTAGCAATTCTAAAAGTAACATCATATCTGAATTCAAGGCATGCATTTTTCATCATCAGTCTCTGTGCATTTTCCTCTAAATTCAGAAAAAGATAGTTAATGTTAAAATTCAGATATTATGTTACTTTTTTACTCAGTAACCTAGTTCTAATGAAAAAAATTGATCTTCTTCTTTCCAAATGTATTTGTAATGAGAAAACCGTATGATTAATTAATTAGCTCTAAGAAAAACTGATTATAGTATTTAAGCATTAAAAAAAAGTAAAAACTTTGATGAGTACAATGGATTATGAGATACTAATCGAAGTGTATATGCTAAGAAAATAATATATTGCTCTTCGAAACAAAACAAACCAAATCCACAAACTAACGAAGCAACAAAATACAATCCAAATGTGGAAGTAACCAAAAATATTCCAAAATAATCCAAGAAATCTAAAGACAAAAATACAAAAAATGCTAATAAACGGCTATTTCCTCAGCGGCGTTTCGAACCCTTTTCGATTCTCGTCGGGATTGGGATTTCCATCTCTTTGGTTTCCTTTCCTCTTCTTCTTCTTCTCTCCGTCTCCATCGTCTTTGCTGCCGCGTCCATATTCTCCGATAGATGATAGAAATTTTAATTATTTAAATAGCAGTTACAAAAACACATAAGTTAGATTGATATTAAAAAAAAATATTAATACAGATTTCTGGTTAAATAACGGGTCAAATATATTAGAAATGTGTCGATAAATAAGATATTTATGTTACTGCATTTTATTCAAATATTAATATTTCATTTTTATTGCTATGGATTTAAAAAACATTAAACGATAGTAATCAGAGACAAAAAGCTTACACTCTCATTTGATACAATCATTTATGTGGTTTCCTCAGATTTTATCATATATTGCTTCGAAGAATGAAGGAATAATGTTTGCTCTTGTTCAGCATCTTGACTTTTAAAATTCAACGAGGATGGCCGAATCGATGTTTGCTCTCTCCTTCAGTACATTGTTAGAAACGTATCAATAAAAAAATAAAAATAGTTTATAGTTAAACACTACATTTGTGAAATATATCAGAAACATGATTGAGGTTTTCTTCCATGTTGTCTTCTGTGATTCATCAACAATCTTTGACTCTTTGCTTCTGGATTTGCAATATGTTGTGAAATAAACAAAGAATGATTAGAAAAGTAATGTGTAACAGGCCATGAAAATTATGATTAGTTAAATAGCAGAAACGAAAGCACATGTATTACTCCTGTTTATTCAATCTGTGTTTTGTTATTGATTGTTATGGATTTAAAAAAAAAAAATACGATAGTAATACTTGTAAAGAAAGAAAAAAACTTACAGTTTCATATGATACAATCATTTCCAGAGTTTTGCTAGATTTTTTCTATATATATTGCTTCGAAGCATAAGAATATTTACTCAGACATGGGAGTCAATTTTAAATGGGTGAACCTCTTTCACACACTCTTTCACACAATCAAACTCGAATGAAGCAGCTATATGATTAAATTAAAATTAAATGGGTTCACCTCTTTCACACACTCGGAGGAAAAAAACGGAGACGGATCGAATCTCGCATTTGGAGAAATGTAATCATTTCCATTGTTCTCACTGTATGAATAAAAAAATCATACAAAATTAGTAGAACAAACAGTAAAATCGATAAAAAAAATGAAAGCTTGAAACATAAAAAATAAAATCTATAAATTGGAGAATACTTTTCGTGTTTACCAAGGTTTGGGAAGGTGAATGATTTTTCTTCATGAATTGGATGTGTATTTATAGAGTTTATAAGGTTGGAGAGTTAGTAAAGACTAAAGAATATATATATCCCAGTGATATCTTTTTTGGCTTGGAAAATAATCTATGTGAAATTGAGTTGAAAATCTTCTAATAAAAGCTTCTTGTTGATACAATATTAAATTTCTTGAATTATACGTCTATATATTGTTTAGATTTATCGTTAAGATTTATTGCTAAACTGTTTAGATTTATTGTTTAGAAAGTTATTGCTAAAATCTAATTTAAAAAACTTTAGATAATGCTAACGAATTAAAATACAAATAAAAATGCTGAGAAAAATTGATGTTAGAAATTTTACTTATTGAGCAAATCTTCCATATATTATATTTCAAAATTTTCGGATTTATTTGTTTTACATAACCTTCCATAATTAATTTTGATTAACTTAATCAATACCATAAAGATTTCAAACTTTTTAATTAATTAAATATTTCCTAAATTATATGCCACTAATTGATATCATTAACTACTTTCCGAAAGAATGATTGTGTGACTTAATACTTTTTGTTTATTGAAATATAATTAATTAAATAGTTTTCCAAAATAATTTAATTCATTAAAAGTTATATCCAAACACTCTTAATCTAATTTTTGGAATTAAATATCGTTTTTATTTTTGGAAGATTTATAAAACATTATAAGATACTAAAATCTTAGAGATATTTATGAGATATTTTTTATATTGTATTGTTAAGAGTTATTTTAGGAAATCTATATTAATGACAAACGAATTAAAAATAGTAATTTCGAATTTATTTTGATAAATGCATAATTCTTAAAGTTGATCTTAATAATAATATAATTTGTTTTATTTTGTTATAAAAATTGTTGTTGCACAAATCTAGTCGATAATTATTTGTTAATCAGAAAATGTCCATATTTAAAATTTAATTCTTCATAATCGTGTCTACGAAGATTTTCTATTTTTTGAAAGATTTTTATTTTGCTTTCAAAATATTATTCCTTTTCAAATTCATTAACTATTTCCAAAGAGTAACCAAAATTTTTGGATTTTGTGGTATGATTGTTATAATAAATCGGAGTGAATATATTGAATTTAATTATATATATTCATTAAATACAACTTGCAGCTACAGTTTAGGGATTATATACCACGCATAATAAATGTGATGGTATAATTTTAGGCAAAAAACATTAAATACTATCATATATACTAGATTCTAAACCCGTGTGCCCTGCACGGGAATTTTTTTTGTTTATCAAATTTTGTAATATAATTTGTGTTTATTTTTGTCTTTAGATATAATTTGTTATATATTTAATTTTTGTCATATGAGACAAAGATCATCGTTCACGTTTGGTCTTCAGTTTTAAAAAAAAATGTAAACCTTATCCAAATGAGAATGATACTCTAGTACCTGGAACGACGGAGCGCAAAGATCATCGTTCACGTTTGGTCTTAGTTTAAAAGAAAAAATCTTTAAAGAAAGAAAAATAGAAAAACATATGAATTAGGAATTTCCAAGAACTCAAAAAGATAAAAATCTGCAATAATGTATGGTAGATTCAGATTGAGTGCTAAATAGATTCATATAACTATTGGATTAATGCTGAGATTAAATATGTAAAAAACCTGATTACTTTTCCAGGGGTGATAGGGCCTCTCCTCTCTGCATCTACAATCACGGCTAAAGCTGGTTTGGAGACAACAAAATCAAACAAAAGCAACACTTATTTATTGATGGTGTCCTATAATTAAGTACCAAATTACTTAAAGTTTTTTTTTTTTTGCTTAATATTATAGATTAAGATTTTAGATACACCTGTCTTTGAGGCTACAATTAGGCTAGAAATGTTCTTGATTATCTACAATATAAGCTTCGCATCATTCAGTGACCATGTTGAGAAACGCAAGAAAGATTCTTATATTATCAGCCTGAAAAAAAAAGATAAAACGTTTATATTTTTAAGGTTTTTCACCAAAAGTAAGAAGAAGCAATATATTTTTGGAAACAATATGTATCAATGGTTGAAATGATTTTTTTTATATAGACGAATAAAAAGTACTGTAGAAGTTTATGTTTGGCTAAAAAAATCTATACAAATATATGCTATTATTGGCAAATCTTTTTAAAATATGGATATTTGATTCTTAATATTTTGGTATTGGTAACTGAATGTTATCTATATACATAATCGAAATTATGGTTACGCAAATATAATTAATGATATATATTGTGATTAATGGCATCAAAATTATAATATTGAAATTTTAGGAAACCACAAATTAATTCTTTTAGTATATTTATCTATGTGCAAATGCATTTAGTTTGTATAATAAGTCATGATGATTGTACGAATCTAATTAATTAATGCTTTTTTCCTTTTATCGTTGGAAACTTGTGGTAGAATTGTTAATTTTGAATTTGAATAGAATAACCATTTCTGGTTTAGATTTTATGATAATATTTTTTTAATA